>JAOBYK010623111.1:0-11039 GCA_025434845.1 Phenganax subtilis | reverse complement strand
CTTCTTCCTTTAAAGTCTTTTCCTTGCATTGGGGTTCCCAAAATGAATGGGGTTCCCAAACTCTCTCGCTCAGCTACCACCCAAACTCTCCCCCTCAGCTACCACTGACAGTGGGTTGATGGTGTGAAAAACATCATGCGCCGTCTCAATTGTTGAACTGGCCTGCCATGTTGGCGACATCATGAAGGAACCACGTTACTCTTACCTCCTCCCTGCCCTGGAAAGCCCACCTCAAATTGGTTTGGTAGCCCTTGTTTGTTGATGTTTTGCTGTGTGAACAGTTCTTAGTGGTGGTAAGAGCTGTGATGACTGGTCAACGCTTCAGGAAAGAGACTCGGAGAGACCTTTTTGGCGCAACAAAGTTTTGAAAGTCCAATCGCCAAACATCAGTTAAATCCTGATCCTGGGTGAGCCGATAGGAGGCACGCGACTAGTAAAAACAAAAACAGTACTTCACTAAGTCTTTTATGGACAGCAAAATGTATATAAATATGTTTGCTCTAACTTTCACTCTTCATTCATACCACACGTACATGAATGGCTTTAGTAGGGCCCTCACCCAGGACAGGCCTCAAAACTCAAGGCGTCAGGCATACCGAGTTTTCGGGCTTGAGTTGAGCTCACGCAATGCAGCGAACTCCCGGAAAATTATATCCGCAGTTCGGCTATTTGATCTCAGGTGGCAGCTTGCTGTTTCTGAAGGTCTCCAAATTGTTTGAAAAATTTCACTTCGATGGACTCCGCAAGCCACAAGCCAGATCCTGGGTTGTGGGCAGAGCAGTTGACAAATAAACATGTTTTCATTTAAATAGTATGAGGCTTTCGTACCCTGCCCATCGTCCAAAATCTAAAACGGCATTGGGCGTTGGACCAAACCTGTCAAATTAATTTCGTTTCTTCACCCTCGTCTCAATCAGAATCAGAAGCCAGAATCTGTGTGACCTCTTGGTTGACGAGGGCCAAAGAACAGCCAGCATGGCTGCCCAGCACGGCGAACTAACAGCAAACTTGACTTGACTTGTAAATGCTCGGTAAGCTGAGCCATGAGACAGTCCACTGACAACAAAGGCGACGCGTACAGACTGAAGGGCCCCTGGGCCCCAAAGGGATCGTGAACATTGACTCACACGGGGTGAATTTAACAGCATGAGGCAGCACCCTGACCAGAATCACCACCAGTTTGAGGGGACATCCAAGAACGCAATGCTGGTTTACAGTACGTAACCTGCGGGCCTGAAACTGCTCAGGCCAAGCTGCCCCCCACCTCAACTCCACTACTGTTACTGTCCTTAACATGGCCGTCTATGAGCGCTTTGCTAAGCTTTTTGCGGCTTAAAGGCCTTGTAGGAGTATACTGAGTATACCTGTCACAGAGAACAGTCACTGCTCAACTCATCCAGCGCTGCACCTTTTTTGCGGGAGCATCCACAAGTGCCACAGTCACAGTGTCTGTCACACGATCAGTCCACATCCTTCGGGTCGTCTGTCTCCACCACTTCGTCGTCCTGCACTGCTTCTTCCTCCCCACCTTCATTCGCAAGGTCCGCGTCTTCCTCAATCCCACCATCCTTCGCCGCCTTCGCATCATCGCCTGACCAAAGCAAAGACAATGGCAGTCGAGAGCATGGATAGCTTGGGTGGATACTGTGACTGGTAGAAGCAGCAAGGCAGGTCACGTCCCACTGTTCACTGTTACCCAATGCCAATATCATGTTCATTGAGTTTCATGAAATGGGCCCAAACAGTCTTGGCTGTTTTGCTGCCTGCACCCTGGTCTGGGATCTGAGCCCTCAAAGAAGCCTCCCAGGATTTTGATTTGGCGTTGCAAGAGATTTGAATAATAACAGCAGCACGTAAGGCATAAGGTCAGCAGACTTGCGAGTCAGGGTTTGATGTGTAAAAAACATCGATAGTCCAAGTCTAAGTTTTGACCAGTCATCGTCAATCCAAAAGATTTGAGGACGCGGCAGCCAATTGGCGGCAGAAGTTAAAGCTGTCTCCACCCACGGCGTGAGTTCGGACAATCTCCTGATAGGGACATTCAGAGACGGTGACGGGGCGTCCGAAAGTTTTTAAGCGCAACTCTTTCTCACACATTTTTCTGAGTCGCCCACGATGGCTTCGCGGCACTTCTGTGGATCCAAACGCATGCCGCCAACCTAGTTTCACCAGTTTGTAAGGTTGGGACGCAGAACCGAGCAGAAGCGCAACGCAAGATATTAGTTTAATCAAAGCGCAAGCCAATCCAATACAGACCTAGTGTAGGACACACAAATCACGAAACCTGCACGAAGAAACACGTTGACACACCAAGTACAGGCTAGGAGCGCAAATCTCACTCCCATCAACTTTGATGCAAAAGCGGCGTCCCCCATAGTTGTACACATTGGTGACATGGCTGCCGCCACCGCTACCACTGCCACCACCGCCACCACTCCCACCACCTACTAGGCACAAGACTTCGGGCAGAGTAATGATGGCGCACAATGAGCCCAAACAAGAATCAAGCTTTCCGGCCTGATGGGCGGCGAAGAGCAGATGGGCGCTTCATCACAGATGGAGCAGGCGCGCTGGAAGAGCCACCCCCTTCAGCAAGGCTATTTCCTCCCTCAGGCTCAACTGGTGCTGGTTCTTTTTTGGGAGTCACCTTTGCTTTCGTTTTTGGCAAAGACTTGGCCTTTGCCTTCGGTTCTTCTGATTCTGCTGTTTCCGCCTTTTTCTTTGGTTCCGCCTTGGCCTTTGACTTTCCCGTTGGTTCCGACTTTTTCTTTGGTAATGACTTTGCCTTTCCCTTTGCTTCAGCCTTTGGTTTCTTGGCAGGCGCCTCACCTTCAGGCCGCTCCACCGCCGCGGGCCGCTTGCGAACCGGAGCGTCCTCCTCTCAGGCATCCGCGTTTCGAATGCATGTCGAGCTTTGAAGGCAACTTGACAACCGTTTCTGGTTACAGCGTTGATTAAAGCAATCTAGAAAAAGACATGGACTGATGTTCTCCTCTTCAGACCCACTCAAAGCAGTAACTGCTGGAAGAACTGCCATCCGCCACACAGCTAAACTCTGCCAGTCACACAAACGTCAGACACTTTCTTTGAGGGCACTAAAAATGCCGGCGCATTCAGCTTCAAAAGAGCAAACACTCGTACTAGTAACATGGATTGAAGGGGCCTTTAAGTGGCATTGCAATAGTATATAGTCATTATTGCGTGTCCATGGGTCTTGAATCCAAGCAGCGCATTCATTTTGAACTGCTGTGGTCTTTGGGTCTTTGGGAAAATGAACTGCCAGCAACTGGGGCTATGATTCCACGCTCACGCACTTGCCCCAGGCCCTACAGAATCGACAGGCCGGTTGACAGCTGGAGGGGGTGGAAACACGTCGAGTTGATAGTATTTGAATTATTTGAAGTGAATCCAACATGCTCAGAAAGGATCTTGAATGGCCTCCTCCCAATCACAAAACGCCTGACTGATTCACCATGAAGAATTTTCAAACCCAGAGGCTCACAGCTTGACCCAAGTCAAAGGAGGAATTTGGACCGACGCCGTGAGGTACAATTTTGGCTTGGTCGGCATGACCTTTGGCGTTGATCCTCCAGCTTGCACTTGGACCTGAGGCAACTCCGCTGGGCTGACTTTATGAAAAGTCCCCAATCTCAGTGGCATTACGGCAAAAGGTCTTGAGGGTCACGTCTATTGATAGCTACAGGTTCTTTGTAGTTTTTTCTTGCAAACCCCTGCCTCCCACACCAAACCCGCGTGAGAACAGGAGGACTGACGGGGCACCTTATCCATCGCACCCCCAAAAGCGCACCCCAAAGTTGAAGGCTTGTGGGCCGAGTGATCGAAACCAGAAGCCAATGAATTTGGCTTGAAGCAGTTCGTTGACATAGAGGGATCAGGCTTCACGTCATACCTCCACGGAACCAATGTAGGGCCAGATTTGTCCGTGCCAGCAGGAGCCTGAGACCGCGTTTGTGAATCAAAGGTTTGCGCAAAATATGCAGGTTTTGGACGCAGGTTGAGCCAAGGGGCAGGCTCCATTTTTTGCGTGCATTCATGGTCCCAAATGGCAAGGTCAGTGATCCCACGCTCCTGCCCAATCTTGCAAAGGAATTGACAGAATGGCATGGGCGCTTTTTCGAAGGCGACCAACGTCACGTCGCTCTCCAATCGCCAGGGGAGCGTGTGGGTTTCAGCAGGACCCGAACCTAGAACATTACATGGCAAGCAGAAGCACGCTAGCCGCTATTCACGTTCTCGGCATCAAGCATGTTGTCCAACATCTTTTATCTGTAAAATGTGCAGAAAACGTGTTTCAAATTGAATGGCCCAGAAACTTTTCACAATCCTCATCTCAAAGGACCCCACATTGAAGCCGAAAAGTTCTCCGCAAGGAACATCCATCGCCTCCGAGTTCAAGTTCCCGAGGTAGATATCAAAAGACTTCGTGATCAGGATCGAAGGCCTGTTCGCCTTTCCGGGGCACAGCGCCAACCTCGGGAAAAAAAGTACCCCAAGGCACAAGAAGGAAGCTTTCAACCCCAACATCATAAAAGCACTGATTAACCCTGGGCCCTCCAGTACAAGCCACACGTCTACGCTCATCAATTGGACACGACGTCGCTGCACAACCGACTTACGTCAAAAGCCTAGCAACCGGTCCTCCTTGAACTCGCTGGACGGCGTTCTGGCAAGGTCAACCTCCCGAGACAGGTCCAACACACGCGTCCCAGTAAAGTCAGGCGAGCCGGCAGCCCTTGCGCTCACAACGGCGCTCTCCCCACCAGCGGAAGAAGGCCACAAGTCTTCCAACTCCTTCTTCATCCGCAGAATCTGCGCATGCTGGTCACTCCCGTCAGCAAATTTCCTGACCAAAGCATCTGGGAAGATTGGCCGGTTGTTGTGCCACAGGACCAGTGACAGGGAAGGTTTCTCCTTCTCCTCCTTGGGACGTTGTTTTGCTGGCGCGTGCGAGCTACCATCCCAATGGTTATATACCATCTCCTCCACTGCAGCAAGGTTATCCTTCTGCGAGTCCTTGATCAATCCCATGTAAGGGAGAAAAGGTGTGTGCCCGGCCAAGCGTCTCTCGCAAACAGCGCGGCCAAATTCCGGGTACCTTGCGGTCAGGGCTATATACTCCCCCAAACCTCAAACCTCAACAAAGAAACGCCAACTGATTTGAACAGACCACACGCACTGCAAGCCGGCCTGTTGGGGAGGATGTCGAAGACTATCACTTTGTCTTCGGGATCTCGCGTCAGCCCGTTCAGGTATGCATCGATGATGCCATTGTGGACTGCAAGTCCCTTCCTCAACACCACTGCGTGTAGGTTCTACTGCTTCAAACTCTGTCCCCCCCCAAAAAACACGCACACACCTGAGCGCAAAAATTTCCTTAATTTCTCACCAAGCAAAGTGTCTGCTCGACGCGGGCAGTGGGGCCCGGCTTCACATCAGCGTCATATCCAATCAGGTCTGTGAACTTGATGAGGGTCAAAGGCCCAATCAAGGCAGGCGGCGACCAATGGAGGGACGCTCTCGTGCCAGATCCCGTGACTGCGATGCACGTTTGGATCCCACTTCTTCGATCAGAAGACCGTGCATCCTGTGGCTGCGCAAAGTTCACTGCAACCGTTTGCGTGACATCCAGGCCGGCGCCCATCAGGTGATCCTCAATGATCCTCCTGTGCTTGAGCAAGGCGCTGCTCGCGGTGTTCGAATGGGGCACTGGAAGCTGCACGTGACCGATGTTTGTCACACCCAGGCTCAATACCGTTGCCAGCGTGTTCAAAGCATTCTGGACCACCATTGCATTTGCCGGAAACACAGTCGCGTCCAGCAGCGCCAAAACGTACCTTTAAACCCTAAATTAAAAGAAACGACTGTGGCCAATATAGAAAAGCCAAAGGTGAAAGAACATAAAAATAGCACCAGCACCGAAAAAGAATGGGCAAGGTACGCACGGCCTCCGCCTTCTGTCAATTTGCTGATCTGAGACGTCAGTGCTCTGACGGCAGAACTCATTGCGCTGTCAACAACAATGAACTTGCAGCTCGTCTCCAGCCAGTCTCGGGTGTAATCCTGCCCAGTCCTGAGGAACAAAATGGAAAAAGGCTGGTCAACCTCCACACCACCCACAAATACCAGACTGACCCCAGATAATAGCGCAACGCAAGATATCCTATATGGCTCATCCCTACTTGCCCCCGCATAGTAGGGTCAAACCTTGCGTGGTTTTTGAACTGCGAACCCAAACAAATCTGACACAAGTGTCTTCTGTCTCTGAGCCAAGTATTTGATGTCGAGGGCCGCCTCTTGCGCTTCCTTCTCCTTCGTAGGCACGCGCTCCTTCAGCACTCCCAAGTCCGCCTCAAACTTGAGTTGGAGCTGCTTCAAAGTGGCTGTGTTCACCTGGTCAGCCAATTCACGGTCACGCTCCTCAACCTCTCGCTTGCCGCGCTCCGCGATGTCCGTGCAAATGCTCCTGCGCTGTTTTGAATGGGCCACCAGTGTTTTACATGGGACAAGGTCATTTTAACCAAGAAGGCTTTCAGCCAAAACAACCTTGCAAACTGCATCGCAAACCCCCTTTCCTCAGGAAGGCCACAGAATCCAAAGGCGCTGGTGGCGCCGTGGTAGAGATTGCATGCACGATGTCAGGATCGAGAAACCCCATCATGAATTGCTTTTGTAGATCGCTGGCAACATCATCATACTCTTTCGTTGGCACCTTCTCTCGCAGCAGTCCCATGAAATACAAGAAGCCTCCACAGCATGCGTGCAATTGATTGCTCTCACGCAAGCCCCAACTCTTGCGCATGTTCGGTGCCAACTTGTCCCAGTCTTGGCACATGCGGCGCACAAGTAGCAAAGCCTGAGTTTCTGAAAAGGTCAGCCGCGCAAGGTGAGCAATAACTTATGGGCTGCGTGTTTGGTCCTTAAATATGGCCCAAAAATTCAAATCCCCAACTCTGCAAGTTGAGAAGCTCAAAGGATACAAAATGGGTCAAATAGCGTGGAACTATCACTCCAGTTTCAATGGTCTGAAATTGTTGGCGCCTACGTTACTTTGTAATTGGCAGCAGTATCGGCAGTGGCTATCGGCAGTGAACCCCAAAGCCCAAAGCTCAACACGGGAGGCGTGACACGGACGCATTCTATTTACTTTGACAACCAGCCAAATTGAACGGGTTACCAACAACACAGCATCAACAGCAGCAGCAGCAGCAACAAGAACAACAGCAGCAAAAGCCAGCTTAACGTCGTCAGGGAACAAGCTCATTGTCATCCTTGTTTGTGAGCTGGCTAGACCACACTTCGGCCCCAGGAATCGAACTGGCGCCCGATGAGTAGGCCAAATTGAACACGCCCTTCGCGACGGTTTCGTGGTGCAGGAAACCGCGCATCCCGCGCATACGAACGGCCTGTCGAAGCGAATCCACCACCGGCTTAGCCACATTCTTTTGCAGATTGACCACCGACATGCTTTCAAACTTTCCGATTTGGAAAGCGCGAGCTACGGAGGCTGCATTGTCCCACACCTCAATTCGCAGAACATACTCCAACTCGCAAAACAGGATCTCAACACAGTGAAGTAACAAACCAACAGTTTGAAGAAATTTGTTTCATTCCAATTCTGGGCCGCTGGTTCTTTCCCCCGACTTGGCCATGAAAGAAAAGCCCCCAAGTTGCTTGCGACCCATCCAAAACCTGGGTTTTGAGTTCTCGACAGAAGACTTGGAGGGGCCTTTTCATTGCCAAATGCTGACTAACACAACAAGGTAAGCTAGCGGCACTTATTATTCAAAACAAGTAAGCGCAGCTCAGGCACAGCAAGCGATTCTCCGGAAGATCCCGCGCGCTCCAGAACTTCCATCTGTCGCATCAGATTGAACACGTGAGGCGCTCGCCTCGTTGAGGTTGAGGACATGGTAATGCCTGCATCAAGGCCACATGTAGACTACAAAGTGACTAGTGGCGGCTATTGCAAGTGAAATGAAGAAAACCCAACACCTAAGACAGAATGGAGAAAACCCGACTGCTAAGACCAATCGACTAACAGCCGGGTGCCTCTAGAGGCAAGGACCTGGTCCTGCACATGGTCATAGTGGGCATAGGTCGCGTGCACTGTCTTCATAGAGTTCTGACACACCAACAAACTGAGTCTCACAGTGGCCCTCACACTCAAGCAACCAAACAACGTTCGCTTTGCTACCTCGACCTCCAAGAGAGGTCAAGTCAAGACCACAAAAATAAATAGGGCCAACTGCAGTGTAGTTGGCCCTATTTCCTTTTTGCAGTCTCTTGACCTCTCTTGGCTCTTGCCGACGCCGCTCGGAAAAACACGCTACCTCCGCACCTTGTAGGATTCAGAAAGTTCATCGAAATCCAGAGCCAAAGTGCGGATTGCTTCTGCAACGATCAAAGCCGTGATCGATCGTCTCCAGCCCTTGATATATGCAACGGAAAAAGGCGGAATTTCATCACCTTACACAGCGACCCAATTTCAATTTCTATCTTTGGGTGCACACAACACACCACCATAAATATACTAAATATCAAGAACGATGAGCGAACCCTTCAAAGACTGTGCTGCGCACTGGCCAAGGGTGGCAAAGATTTGCACGATGCCTCAAGGAATGCGCTATCTGGCTTAGTGATAGCCAGGCGCTCTACGCCAGGCAAAGCTGCATCTGTACGAAACCTAGGTTCCAAGCATCTTCAACTGAAAGTGTTCAGTCCAGCTGAGGTTCGGCAACACCTTTTGCTGAAAAAATTGCACATCGACTCAGCCATGAAACCCCTCCGTCAGGTAGAGCTCCGCCAGAGTATACAACTGTTCCGGTTCCTGAAGGGAGCTCAACCCGTGATCGGCTCGCCACGCAAGGTGGTACGGTCTCAGGGCGTGCACACCCTCGCGCAGCTCATCTGGTGATCTGTGCCTGCAGCTGCTGCGCTTGGCAGCTCAATGCACCCTTGAATTGCAATCGTCCACTTGGATTGGCTTGCATCAAAGACCCCCACAAGTCCGGTTCGACCTGCCTGAAATGCAGGTTTTGGAGGGGGAAAGCCGGACTTGTGGGGGTCTTTTTCTCACAGGCCAACTCAAGTGGAAAATTGGCACCCTTGAACACACAGTTCAACAGTACTACACACTTTTACTTTTAAAAACCTCACTGACAGCTGGTATGTCTGGTAGGTGGGCCTTGGATCTGCAGGGAAGGTCGCATTCAGCCACTGCGCAAAGTCAAGCTTCCGCTCCTGGTCTTGAACACTGATCATCACAAGACCTTTTTCGAAGGGGGATCAAAGGACCGAAGTTTTCAATGGCACGCACAGCTCACATCTTCTCCTTCGTTGGATACTTGGTCTCCAAATATTTGTCTGGCCCTCCGCAGGGTGTCACATAATCACGAAGCCTTCAGCGGGGGGAAACTCGACAACACATGGGAACCGACACAACCGAAACTATTCAAGCCTGCTGTGTTCTAGAACCATGTATAGAACTTGAAATCAACCTAGCGACCAGTCAATCACCTTCTGAACATGGGCAAAACGTCCGTCAAGGTCAGGCTTCAGCACCTTCGGCTTGGCACCACCTCCACCGCCCGACTTTCGCTTTCCTCCCATGACGTCGCGTGAGCTCTACCCTGTCAAACTCACGCTCGGCCAGCTTGGTGCCAAAATTCCAACACATGTATAAAAACACAAAACGTGAACGGCGCTGTTCCCATGTGTCGCGCAGCACATTGCAACATTGTAAGCCTGCTGGTGTCGTGCACGCCTACTGTTTCTGCATCAAAGAAAACGGGAGGTTCACAGTTTTCACACGTCTATATCTCCAATCATTCATTGCCTTTGGCAAATTTTGAAGGCAATCGCTGGCAACAACGATCTTGCTGGATTTCAGGCGCGTCCCACTCACCTGGCCGGAAGAAGCGCGCATTGTCGAACTCTGCCCCTTGTCGTTTTAAAGAAACGTGCCAACAAACAAGTGAAAGCGGCACACCCCACACACAAACACAAAGTAAACAGCGTCATCTATTCTTGAATCCAATCTAGCACTCATAACGACTCTCCTGGCCCTTGGCAGTGCTTTGTTCAATCGCGCGCTCAAATCCATGGAGTTCCCAGCCAGCTAACAAGCACTACGTAAATTAGCCGGACAGCTTTGCCCACACTATGCGCCCCCGCTTGTACGGCAGCTTAATTGGCTCAGGGTAAAGAACGGCGTCTGTCAGGACCCATGCGTACGCTGCCTTCTTGGAGGCCGGAACAAATCTCAACAATTTTGACACCGAGTAGAGGCGATGCTTGCTGAGGTTGTGCCTGAGGCAAAGGAAATTGCTGGGCTCGTCTTGCGGGGCAGATAGGAAGGAACCACGGCGCTCCCCAACTTTGATGCAAGCAGTCAGGGTGGCCTCGCCTAGAATCATTGCTGCATGATTCGGTGAAGTGTTGGCAGTGCCTGCTATGCAGATTCGTCCCCGCTTCTTAGTAGACTGGCACCTAATTTCCCAAACCTTCTCATTCTTCAAAATTCGCTTGGCCCACTTGTAGCCAATGAGCAAGGCGGAACTTGGCGGCATGGCGACGCCACTCCAGCCCTTTGCGATAGCAACTTGTGAAAATGTTCCTTCAACCCTGAGCCTGGCTGCGCTGCTCCCACCATTCATTCTGACTTACAGCAGCAGCTCTTGTAACTTTAACTTTGCGCTGAAATTGAAGCTCCAACACCCACCCCCGCCTGCCAAAAGTATGGCCCCACAACGTGTACCTCTCAGTGCAGGATTACAACTTTCCATTCGGCTTGAGTCGTGAAAATCGAACTTGCGACGGTCGTACTCAAGAAAGGCCTATTAGCAACCAAACAAGCATAAGTGACGGATCAGAGTATGATCCGTCACTAACTTCCCAAAGTTGTAAGCGTAAATCCTGTCACTAAGAGACTACGCTTTGGATTGGGGAGTTGGTGACGGATCCGAGGTCTGATCCGTCACTAACTCAACACCTGGCATGGTAGTGACAATTTTCAAGAT
>JAOBYK010623110.1:0-29798 GCA_025434845.1 Phenganax subtilis | reverse complement strand
GAAGGTCCGGGCTAACGGACCGAAAGCTTTGCAATAATAAATATACATGGTGTATACCTCAAACGATTACTGATAAGGTATTGATTGTTGATGATTCTAATTTAATTATTGTTGGGATATAAGACCAGCTTAAAGCTGGCTATTTTTCGTATTAATTTTATATCTTCTGTAATCAGTGGCAAATACTGCAATTTCATTGGTTTACAGGAGTGTAATTTGAGCATTAATTGCACCTTTTTGGAGCTGTAATTGCACCCTTTTCTACAGCCAATGAAAATCACTCCAGTACTTACAACTAGCCAATCAGCATTCAGGATACAAAATATGAATTTTATTTTGTTTTTTGCTGTAAAAATTCTCAAAATGGAAGAATAGACTAACTTTGAAATTTTAACCTTTCAAGTTGTACATTTTCCCTTAGAACAGTCTGGTTACAGAAGGTATATAATTAATAAGTAACAGAACGAATCACGTCGTGCAACGAATCTCATAAGTTGCATGATCTTTTACCCCCGCTCAAAGAGCCCTATGGTATGCATCTTAAGTCTTAGCGCAAGTACAAACATCTTTAAACAGCAAGATGAAAAACAGCAAGAATTAGCTTTATAATTTAAAATGCATTACATTCATAACGCTTGTTACTTGTATACATTTCTAATTGCTTCTTTTAGTTTAATTGGGCATTAGTAGAGGAGTAAACAGTATCTTTTATTTTAGTCTAATAATTTTAGCTTATTTTTAGCATTTGTAGATATAAACGTAAATTACGTAATTAAGCCTTTGGCGGCTGCAAAGTTTATATGTAAATCATTATGTACCGAGGAAAAAATGCGACTTTGTTTAGCGGAATAAAGATGTTATGATAATGCCTGACTGGGCATATCGGCAGCCTTTTCCTTGCGATTGTAAATGAGCGGCTGCACTTCATGTATATGTTGTAAAATGTACACAGTTAATTGTGCGAAATAACCGACGCGACTGACAATCCCGAATGCAGTTTATCCTTTCTGTCTAAACACGAGATATATCCACTGCTTGGCTGGTAACAGTAAGTAGATTCGAGATCAGTGCAAATGACGATGAAATTTCAACACCATGGGCCCTGAAATGCTTGCAGCAATCCCTACTTTGCAGGTAGCCTAGTATGATTAATAAACCATCCATCCATCCATATATCCAATTAATGTCAAAATCATACGCTTGATTAACAAATCAACCTCCCGCTCGTATGATTTTGGGATTAATTGCACTCCTATTCGTTCTATTAACATTATATATATTCTGTATATTTATTGGAGTGGCGGTCGCCTTGAACTGAGTTATGCTTATCGTAAATGCTCGTTTTAGCGCCGCGGCGCTCATTAAATTTTTCTGATTCTGAGCGCGGTGGTTAATCGGGAGCGGCGCTTAACCGGTAGCGGTGCCTATTAAATAACTTTAGACTAAAAGGTGCTCAACAACCTAGCGAATTAACAAAAACTGTTTCCATGATTTATAGTGTCAACTATTTACGTGATATATAGCGTCAATTATTCGTGTGGTGTAGCCTATCAAGTGGTTGCAAAGGTGCGGTGCTAAATCGGGAGCGGCGCTTATTAAACTTTTCTCATCCTGAGTGCGGCGCTTAATCGGGAGCGGTGCTTAAATGGGAGCGGCGCTAAAACGAGCATTTACGGTATTTATAAGCGATTCGGGTTAACTAATTAGTGAAATCAATATATAAACATGCACATGATTATGAATTACACGCCAAAACAACTTGTCAATTTCACCATAAAACGTTGGTCTAATGGTGTGTTAGTTTCATTAAGATTTTCTTTGAACAATTGGTCAGTGTCACATGCTCGCTGATTGGTTTTAGCATTAAATTTGTGAGGAAAACAAATAAAAATTTTACGAAAACAGTAGTATCAACGACAACAAAAAATCTGAACACTCAAAAGTCTTTCACCAAACTTCTCCGAGTCAGTCAAAAATATTTGAAATCAACAAAAGAAAGTCTAAAAAGCGCGGAAAAATCTGGGGAAAATTATTGAGATTCCTGTAAATTGTTTGAGCAGTTGCTCGGCGTTGCAATTTGCAAACAATTACAACGTTGACAATCATAAATTTAGGGTAGACCTGATTTTTAAGAAGTTGCACACAATCACGTTAAATTAAAAGAGACCAACAGAAAATTCCTTCAAAGTATCGCATTTTCGTTATTACTTTTCAATTCGTTAATATTAATAGTATGGTTGAGTTTTCTTTTCGACACACGCGCGCACAGTATAGTTATGTCCCATGTCATGTCCTTGCTTATTGAGCAACGTTCTGAGTGCATGTCGGCGTGCATCGTTTGTAAAAAAACGAGAAGTTAAAGTGTATAATCATTTACTGTTAGGTATACATATTATGGTAGTTGTAATAATTACGCGCCTACCACAGTTGCGCCTGCAAAATCAGTATAAACTCCGGTTGGTTGATAGCGATGAACTTGGAGTGACATAGCTTTGCAAATTCCGTTGCAGTAGTGAGTACGGAAGAACTTGTACATTCCTTCAGAACCTAAATTTGTCTTGCCAAATCTTCGTAGTGATCGGCAATGTATAGCAGGATCCGTTAAAATGTATCGCACGCGACCTGAGGTTTCTTCTTTCACGCCTTGAAGGTCAATAACCATAAGATACCTTCGAGTTGCCCAGTACGTCCAATGGCTGAACGCATTAAGTGTGGCTGTATATGCGGCTTCGTTCACGAATCCAGCGTTGTTGTTGAACTTTACGTACTTTCCAGAGATGTATTGCTCCAAAGCAAAATGGGTTTCTTGCGCATCCTCTTTTAGACTGACAATAGATACTTCAGCGAAGTGGATATCCCTCACTCCAGCTGGCTTGATGCTGTTGAATTTTTTCGCTAAAGCAATGGCAACTGACTGAATTTCCATTTGCTCTTCATACCGGAATAATGTATTTTCACTGATGTACTTAAACTGCTTTAAAACCAAAGAATCACTGCTTTCACTTGTGGCGTATTTGCCGTAGTATGCAATTCGCAGTTTTCCTTGAGCGAATGGATCTGCAGCAATCTTGATGGTGCACTCAGACTCACGATATACTTCCAATGGCTTTCGAAAATTGTTAAGATCACGAGGAATAACGTTTTTCCATACGGCGACTTTCTTATTTTTAAGCAAACTCCAGTCCGGTAAACGTGGATCCAACTTGAATTCGATTTCACCTGTCACTCCTTCCCTCACCACTTCGTCTCCTATATTTTCTTCGTGAATATTCACCGAAGCGGAGATTGAGCCAGCCACGGCTCCCACAAGATCGTCAACAGAAGCTAGATCAATCTGGTTGATCTTGTTTTGACCCATCATGAGGCTCTGGAAAACTTCTATCATCAAGTCGGTTGCATTTCCAAGCTTTGCAAACCAATAGATGACGCTCAATTCTTCCAATTTCGACAACAGATTTTCAATCTGCAATCCGCGTGGGTCTCCGTTGGGATAATCGTCTCCTACGCTAGGATCGTGGAAACGTGTTCCGTGGCATGGGCTATCTGCGATGTGGAACAAAATTCGCGTTTGTTTACTCCAGGACAGCTTCGTGACCTCTTTTAAGCCCCCGAACACATCTTCAGGAGCATCTCCGCCACCTGTAGCTGAAACAGATCCCATGAAACTTTGAAATTCCAAAATTGAAGTCGTGAAATTCGATACCACTACTCTTCCTGCTCCGTCACAGTGGTCTCGATAACCAACGAAAGCCACAGAAAAATTCAAATCCGGAAGCATTCTTTTTGATCTTTCTACGATTGTTTGGATTTTTTCCTTCACACCCTGAATGTATGATGCCATACTTCCAGTGCAATCAACAAGAAAACACAAGTCAACTGCCTGCGCCGCGGCCATCAGCTGGAGTACACGATCAATTTCTCGCTTTCTTGCTTCGTCTGCTAAAACTTCGCTTTCCAGTTCGGCCATTCTTGTCTTCGTACGAGCCTTGGTAGCAGATTCTTCAAGCTTCGCCATTCTGCATTTCAATTCTTCAAACTTTTGCTTCGTTTGTTCACCGGTTTCTGGGCTCGGATTTGCGCTCAACATTTCTTGGAATTTCTTTTCCATGTCGAGCATAAATTTCTGGAAGATGTTAGGCGTTTCTATCGGCTCTTCGTCCACCTTAGGTTTTTCCATTGTATCCGAGTCCATGTTCACTGTATCCAACAATCCTGTACTGTAAACAAGAAGAATTGCTGTTTGTACTTATGATTACCCTGGAAATGCAATATTCTCTTCGAACTATGAGTTATAAATCACTGTCATAGCCATGCTATGAGCTGTAAATCACTGTACTCGCAGAGAGAGCTCCTTTGCGTAGGAGATCCCGTAAAAAAGGATGGCGGAAGCAGGTATCTTCTCTCGCGCTATAGGTTGTTTTCAATCACGTGATTTTGAGATTTTAGATGACGGGCAAGTATGTCAAAAATGGCCGTTGAAAACAGTTCAGTTGACTTAAACAATAGTCGAAAACATAAAGGTTCGATCTCTTTTTAATTTACTGTTGTACAATCTACTCAAAATGGAATAAAATGTCGACAAACTTGTGGCTTGCCCGTCATTTGGTCAAAAAATCACGTGATTGCAAACCACCTATTCGCTTCCATTCAACTATTTTATAAAAAAAACCCTGCTAAATCGAATCCCTAATTTTTGCTGGAAGTTTTCTATTTATTTCAAGCCCATACGTACACAATTTGTGGTAGTTTTCGTTGTTTTTTTCGTAATTTTTAAACTCTTTCTTTTCACTGCAATTAATTCCGCGCACAGTATACCTCACCTTGCTACCTGGCACTAATTATCGCTTAGCTTTTCCTAATTCGTGCCACTTTGCTATATTTCTTGTACCTCATCGTTCTTTTTGGTCTGAGTAATAAGAGCATGTTTATTAATGTTATGATTATTTGTGATCAACAAAACACCTCTGGCGACTCAATTAGCTTTGTAACTTTTTGTTAGGCTTCAGTAACATTTGTGGATGAAGCGTCGAACAAATCGTTTCGCGTAGAAAACCCATAATTTTGGTCTTTTAAGAAATCTACCTAATGTTTTACTTCCATAATCAATGTTACAGCGTACAATGCCGTTCTGTGACATCCATCGCGGTTTGAAAATATAATTTTGTTTACGAAAAAGGAAAAATATAACAATTTGCGGAAATTTACGTGGTGTTTCCATAAAATCTTACATTTATAGAAAATCACCATGCAACTTCAAAGAACTGAAAAACATTAAGTTAGAAACCACGCCCTCACTCCAATTAAGCAAACAAGAAGTTACCAAGCGAAACAAAAAGTAGGAAGCCAAGCTCTGCGCGAACAATATTTTTAATCAAATGTACTTGTTACGGAAGCTCGCCAGTGCTTGTAAAATATCATAATACTACCGTGCAAAGCAAGGCTAGTGTAATAATTTGCACCTAAATACAACCATTACTAGCATCATGTAGCGCGCACGAGCCCTGAAAAAGCTAGTTGCTCAGCTTCAGGATGATGATGGATATTTAAGTAGGAATCAGTTAGGTTTAGTTTGCTTATTGGCTACTATCTTTGAGGTACTTGCTGTGAAGAACCGTCCTACGCACTATTTGCGAAGATCAAAACAGTTGCCAAATATTCCACGAGTGCAGAGCGATCGCAACAATTCTTTTGTAAATATTGAAGGGATATGGCACCAAAACAGTGAATTTTACAGTTACGTCCTGCAAACTATACCAGGTGTCTCAAAAAAAAGGTAATCCAACTTTGGCACGCTATTGTGCAAAAATCACTCGGTAAACAAGTGTAATTTTTTAATATGTAGACAGATCAGGCTTTTAGCTGTTGAATGACGTGTTTGTCATAACATAGGGAGCAAAAATGAGCAAATACGAGCGCGATGAAAAAGCTTGGGCAAAATCGCATTCTTTCAACCATTGAAAATGAAGTCTCTTGGGGACTTAGGTAGCGTCTAATTAAGTATGCATAAGCAGTTTTCCCGCACGTGTTGCAGAAGAAATAAAGCGAATTTTTGACATGTTGATTAATTGCGTTTTCTTTTGTTTAGTAGCTCAAAAATTAGGCGCAGAGGTGAAGAATGCAATTTTGACCAAGCTTTTTCATCGCGCTCGTATTTGCTCATTTTTACTCCTTGTGTTATGAAAAACATATCATTCAACAGCTAAAAGCCTGATCTTTCTAAATATCAAAAATTGCACCCGTTTACCCAGTAATTTCTGCACAATAGCTTGCTAAAGTTGGATTCCGTTTTCTTTGAGACACCCTGTATATTGGTCTATTACTACATGTGATATAGGAAATACAAATAAGTGAAGCAGTCATACGTTAAAAATGACTTGACGTAAAACCGAATTTCATGTTTAACTTCTAAATGATTCACTGTTTTTGAGCACTGTTTAGAGTGGTTTCCTGTCACTTTCGCCGCGCATAAGGTAGATATTACTTCCGCATCCGAATGCGCACATTAGCATGAATATTCTAAGAATCTGCACTTTGGCAAAATGAAAGTACTTGTCATAGTATGCAATTCATAATTTAACAATTCAATGGCAAAGACATTGATGAACGCACAAAAAAAGAGTTGCTAGTCAAAACTGTCTGCTATCGCAAGGAAAAGCCAGTCAGTCACACATACCCTTGCCAAACGGAACCTCTTTGATTTCGGTACAAATTATAAAAGTCCGACTTTCGTTTCATATTGATAATTGAATGGATTTTCTTGCCTTCAGATATGCTGTTTAAGATATTGTCCATATTTTTAGGCTATGACTATGATTGGTGCATAAGTTTCTGAGTTTTAATGGTAGCATGTACTTACCTAACCTGATAATAACTCGAAGTTGCTGTCGTTGAAAGTAGCACCCCGGCACCTGCAAATCCAACATGTGCACTGAACAGAGGCACGGTGACACGTCAGTCAGTGCTGCCACAACTCATCGTTCAATTTCCTTGGTTTGGGTTAGGCCTTTCCGATTGCGCTGAGCACTTCTTGAGCACTTTTTCAGTTTGGAGCACTATTTTGCATGTTGAGCAACTTTGAGCACTTTTTCGGACTTGGGGCAACATTTGAGAAATATTTCACATTTCAAGCGAGTTTCGAGCAACTAATCTCTCTCATTGATCAGCAGGGACGCAATTTCTGTGTCACACTCAATGAGTGTGAGTGTGAGTAAGCTTCTAGAATACAGGTGTAAGAGCGTTCAAATTTTATTACGCACGTGTTCAAGCATTTTTATGTTCCATGTGCAGTAACTTGAAAAATACTTTTGTTCTATAATTCAATCAACCTTTCGTTACAAGTAACACACTAACAACCTGTCAAATAATACTACGCAAATAGATTGTAGGAATAATTATTTCAGTAAAAATTGACCCTTCCATGCAAATCCTAGAGGTAGCTGTTCACAATTTGAGCACTTTTTGAGCACTATTTTGAGATTTTGAGCACTTTCTGAGCACTTTTTAGCTATTTTTGCCAGCACTTTTTTAGGATTTTCAGTACCAGCGCATTCGGGAAAGGCCTAGTTTGGGTCAAGAATTTAAGATATCCTAACTTCCTTGAAACTGAATGAAATTTTCCCGAAATTCCAATTACTTTAGCTAATTTGAGGAGAATATTTTGGATCCTGACGAGTCTCAGAATCAATGAATGAGAGTTTTGACAACTCAAAAATATCATAATGAGACTGAACAAAATAAATTACATGCGGTAGCCTAAAAAACTATTGCGGGACCAGTTGAGTATTTTCACAAAATATACAACAACGGTAACTCAAAAAAGCATTTTTATTCAACGTTTCGACTTTATTTAGTCAGCATTCCTTAAACCTATCCCGTTTTTCTCAATTTGACCGGGGAAGCCTGAAATCGCCTAGACGGCGTTAGATCTACTTCTATAAAATAGCAGCAAGTGGCCTTGTGAAATCCGTAGATGACTTTGGGGTCTTCTCACTCAATATTTTACAACAGGCTGAGATTAGTGCACTAAAAAGCTTTTCTCGACGATCTGGAGCCTTCAAATATTCAAATATTTCTCGATAAATATGTAATGTCTAAATTTTTTAAAAAGTCTCGTCGTTGGTGCGCGGTCACGATGGCGCAGCGTTACACTGGTCGATATGTTTCGCCGATTTGTGTCGCAATGAGAGTGCAAAACAAATCGGCGAGTGTAACATGGTCCAGAAACGCCGATTTGTGTCGATGCGAATCATTCCAAGTTTTTGATGGGAGATCAAAAACTTTCAACGCTAGCTTGCAACGATATTGAAAATCGACAGGTGTAACGTAATTTGCCGATTTGTGCCACTCCTCGTTACCAGACTTTCGTTCTGTTGCATGAAACACTCAATTACCCAAAACTCACTTCGGCAAACGTGGAGACAACCACCAACGACTTATGCCCCTTGATCTATTCGCCCATTCCGACACTAATTGGCAAAAGAAATCGGAGCGTGTATCAGTCCGTTCGATTTGTTTTGCAATCGCATTGCGACACAAATCGGCGAAACAAATCGACCAGGGTAACACAAGCTTTAACAATGGAGAGCTTAAGTTTTTGATAACACAAACGGCATGACAAACATCAAAGGACTGGGTCAAGCACGGTGATTGGTGGAAAACGTCAAGTTTACTTCCGGTCGATGATACAATCAGACAATAAAGTTCGTTACCCTCTGCAAACTTGTTTCACATGGTATTCATGCATGCATGCTGAAGATGCGTGGGGCGCGTGGTGGCGTATGAAGCCTGAGAACGAGCTGGTGCTACGACCTACAACAGTTACGTCACTAAGTTGGGGTCGGAGCTAAAAAGGCCAAGGTTACTAGCTTCTAATTTGGCTTCTTTCCGGCATCTTTTTAAATCATGGACGAGATCGCAAAAAACTGTTTTGTTTTTCTTGCAATTTCATCAGTGATTGTCAGGGACAACATTCGAAGCATATTTTTATACATTGCCGACGTTGCTTCCAACAATCGCCGATGTGAGCTTGGCGACGTTAGCGGGGAACATGCTTCCAATGTCATTGGCGACCACCCTCGACTATCGCCGATGCAATCGCAGAAGACGTTGTTTATGCCTTGTGCTCTCGCTGACGATTCATCGTGAAAGGCGGCAAATGAAAACTAGGTCTTGCAGCGACGATCGGTGACTAAAAAGCCATTTCAACAAGACGGTTAACGGTGAACTGCAATCAGAAACAACACACGCTGAGTGGTGAAGAAAGTCCAAGTCCTTAAATTTAATATCTCATTATGAAGTTGCATACACTCCACTATGTTACACCCATGGTTACACCTCACTTCTCAGTGAAAAATTTACCTCATATTCCCAGCTACCAGGGTTAGTTAAATGCATTGGCATAACTAAAGTTAAAAATTTCACATACTTTGGTGGGATAGTCGCATTCACTGGCACTTCCCCAGGCGTTCTCATGTTCTCAAGTTCAAAATTGATTCGAATATCATACACAACATCACTGCACATGTTCGCAGCTTCAAACACAGTGCTTACCCCATAGTCTCTAGTGAGAATATATAAGCAATGGTTATGCCTATTGTCTACTTTAGTTCTACGCCCAAACACACTTCCGTACTTTTTCCAGTTTGGAATATTTTTGGATTGAGTCGGGCAAACACACAGATCTCGGTCGATATATGTAGAGCAAGAACTGTCTTCTGCATCGGAATGCTTTCTTTCATAATTAACTAAAGCCATTTCCATGGCAGGGTTGTTGTCTCCATGCCATTTCACATTCACTCTAAACAGTTTATTGCCTTGAACGTATATGTCAATTTGAGAAAAAATATAGCCATTTTCATTGCGATTCTGGCTTATGTTTCTTAGAAGCACTCCTCGTAATCTCTCACAGGTAACAAAGGGTAAATCTTCCGCTTTTTGGTTAGTGTACTGGTTAGCAATCATGTTATTGAGCTGACCTAGAGCGAATTCGGCAATGATATAGTGGAACATCCTTGGCTGCTGCTTTGAACTCCAGCCATCACAGATACAAAGTGATGATGGAGACATATCAAGCTGAGCACAATTTCTTTTGTAGTCTATCTCTGCAAACAGTCCACCAGGGTGTGAATTGTTTGAATTTTGTTTGTCTTCTACAAGTGACCATACCATTTTATGCACATCAGAAACGGAAATCACTTTCATTTGGTTATTAATTAAGTTTTTCTTCTTCGATTTGCCTAGTCTCCAGGCAACAAACGTTGGCATAACAATAAACAAGAATGGATTGTATTGCTCATATTGACCCTCCATTGTTTGAACAGGAAACAATTCAAATGTGTTACCATGGTCTGAAAATAAAATGGTTATAGTGTTCTTGTCCGCAGCCATTTTTATTATAAAGTTTGCAAGAGAGTTGTCTAACCTTTGAACTTGACGACCACTCTCTTCTCTACCCAAACTTAATGACGTTAATGAAAACAGAGGTTTTGATGATGGTCTACCATTGACCTCATTTAGTGACTGCATAATGTAATCGAAAAAATAATCATGTTGGAATCTTCCGTTGATGCAGTTCAGGTCATTTCTCAATTTACTGTTGCCATTTTTATTGTTTCTAAGGCAGCTAGAGTGTGTGAGGCCAAGAGAGTCTATACCATCAGATTTCATTTTAACTTTCAGTTTTTGCAAGTTACTTTCAATATTTTGAACTCCAAAGTACGAACTAAAACCAACATCTGATTTCCAGCATTCGTCATCCTGCCAGACAGTCTGATACCCAGCTTGTTTAAAGTGGCTTAACAATGTCTTGCGTGTTGTACGGTGAGAATTGTTACTTTGGCCAGTCAAAAATCCCAACAGAGTTTCTTGAGGTGTTGCCCTCAATGCCTGATACAGCTCGAAATCTAAAACATTTGCAGTCGATTTTGGATTAAGGTTAATCTTACTGAATGCTGCTACTGTTTTTGGTAATGACCTGTAAAAGTGCCGTCGTGAGACTGCATCCACAAAAAAAATGTTTACATTGATCTCTTTTTTACTGGCAGACGAAGAGTTACTCGCTGTTGCCAGAGGTACAGTGACTAACTGAAGAGCAGGTTTCTCAATATCACCACATGCCAGATAAAAAAATGGATACATTTTATCAATATTCTTCAACACAAACTGTTGAATGAATGTTTCAAGTTTACTAGCGCTGACGTCTTCCCACTGAACTTCACCAGTCTCCTTGTTAAGGGAGCCAACTCTGACTGTTGCACCACAAGAATTATGTCCACAGTTTATTTGAAAAGCACCTAATACCCCACTTGTGGCACAGATGATCCTGGTGGTCCCTGGGCACTTTCGTTCAACTTCATTGCCGCCGGGATAAAGATAGGTCTCTGCAAAAAGTTCAAGGCCATCGCTTTGGGTAAACCGACATACACTAGCTTTCCCCTCCGGTTTAGGTCTCCCAATTTCAAATGTCAATACACGCTTAATTGGTTTTATAGCTGGGACCAATTTTTGAATGAATTGTTTCATTGATGAGTTCACGGTCAGTCTATTTAATGACACACTATTATTCCGGTGGAAGGCATAAAATAAAAGAAATAGTGCAACATTAATACAAAGGAAATAACATACAGCCTTACGGCGAAGTCGAATTCGCGGCATACTGTATACAAACAGTGGAATAAACACAGTCCATCAGGTCGTGATTAACTGCTCATCCTTTTGAAAGTTGAATTATCATGATTCGCCACGTATACAGTACATCATATTCAAAAAGGTGAGGAACTTATCCTATCTTACTGTTTTTCCTTTACTCCTTGAAACCATGAACGTGTGATTTCTTTTTTTTTTTAAAGGATAACCAAACGAACATCAGCCAATGAGTAAAATAAAACAAGATTTTAATGACACAACTCGCGAACCAATTATTCCCGCTACGTTATGTAGGACAAAATATAGGGGTATTAGTATCGTGTTGGGGTATGCACTGTCACTTGATGCACTTCACTTCCTTTCTCTTATTATTTAGCCATTTAGTTAAACAGCTGTATCGTTGGATATCTTGTTCGATATAAACCCATGGGGCAAAATTACGAATGGGCCTATCTCGAACCCAGAATGCATCTGTTTGCGGATTTCAAGGTTGGAACAAAAAGACGGGACTCGAAAAAGCAAGACCCATGCAAGGCACTCCCTCAATCGAACTATTACTTGAAAAATTTATTACAATTTAGATAGGCTAGGTCATAGGACTCATACGTAAATTGTGAAATTGCCTAAACTAAATGATACGTCTTTTCGGCGCAGCTTTTGTAATTGAAATGTTGAAAAAAGTCGGGTCAAACTCTGATTCGAGATATTGTCTGTTTTTATCCCGATAAAAAACTAGTTGACAAGAGAGAACTGTGAGCGCAAGTTTTCAACATTCAATTGTCTTAAGCCCGGCTTACACTGTCATAGTCTCTGTTATCAAAGTGTAAATTTCGGATAGGTAAATCCTAAGTTTTCAAGGATTTGCTAAAAATATTTAAGGGAACGAATTCAGGCTATTCAGTGCTCAACTCTGAACTACTTCACTCGGATATTTCTTCCAAATTTTTCAGAATGTAGAATTTCGCTGTGAAATATTTCTACTTTGATCACAGAAACTTTGATAGTATAACCCGAGGTATAACCGGCCTTTATAGGAACCTTCACTCATCAAGTCACCATCCATACAAATGAAGCTAACATGAAGTATATCACTACCCAAACACAATATGGCTGCCAGGTTTCAGTGATTTTCATGCAATTATTGAAAACTTTTAGAGTTTTATTGCAGTTTCTGGTATCTTCCTCGCATATTCACGTTAAATACGCCAAGAATATATTCATTCAGTCTCTGATGGGCGTTTTTTCGATTTTGTAAGCGAGTTATTTTATATTTTGAGGGAATTTATGGCAGAAAATTTGGAACGACAACCGACTGAGGCCGAGAAAAAATCGTTTCCGGGAAGGGTAAACGTGAATGTGGAATCTAACCCCAAAAAACACAACAGGTGTATAGAATGGGCAGAAAAATCGTGTAGAAAAGGTTTACATTAAATTGTGTACGACTTGCTGTTTTAAGGCCGACACAAACCGGAGGCGATTCGGTAACGCGACACGATTTTTCAAATTTTGAAAGTGAACAAATCTATCCATGGAAGAAAGTTTTTAAAGATATATAGACTAAATAACTAACACTATTATATCGTCTTTGAATATCTGGAGAATCTCAAGTAGAATCAAAGTTACCAGTCAAATGAGTAAATGAAAGTCGAAAAATCGCGTCGCGTTTCCGAATCGCGTCCAGTTTGTATCGGACTTTAAGGCCAAGGAAAGTGAGGTATCACTATCAGTTTACCATCACATCGATTTTAATAAAATTTATTCATGATTTACTATTTTTTACTTATTTATGTATAGAAATTTGAAGACGCACCATGCATTCACTTCAGAACAATATATCAAATATCAACTATCAAATAAATCAATTTCTATATTAATGATGTTTTAAAGTAGTATGATATATGATTGGTCTGCACAGAACCACTTCATGTATGTTTATTTAAAATATTTTCACAGGAATGATTGGAATCAATGGATTAAATTGATTAATACATGTAATACATACAGTACTAACATGAGTGGGGGAGGGCTAGATGCTCTTTACCTGTGAAATAATTTTTTGAAGTATTATCACAAAAATCCAAGAGGATAATAAAAAATTATAAAATAATAAAAAATTTCACGTGGGAGCCTAAAATAGATGCGTGCTGGTGACTTAAATTGATACATCACTTCCCTAGGCTTAATTCATTCCATGACAGAATAACAAGCTGGAAAGTTTGTATCATTAACGGAGTTCATTTTGTGAAAAAAGGCCCAGGCACACCAGACTCAATTTGGTAACGCTACATGTTTTTTTCAAATTTTGAATGCGCATGCATCTATGAATGGAAGAAAGTTTTAGAAGACATATAGACTGAATATTTAAAAACATCATATCACCTATAAAAAATGTGGAGAATCTCAACTAAAATTAAAGTTTACTAGTAAATGAAAGTCGAAAAGTCACGATGTGTTACTGAATAGCGTCTGGTGTGTCGCAACCTTTGTGCGTGCAGAAGAAAAAAGTACTGGACCTAAATATGGTGCCTATGTGCACAGGTATCGAAGATAAAGCAAAAATCTTACTGCGCCAACCATGAAGAAAAGTCTAGTTAATATACTATTTCTGGTCAGCACAAAAACTAAAAAAGGTGTGTCTGGAATTTTGCGTTCATGAAGACGGTGTGTCTGACAAAAACACGCATGAAAAATTTTTTGTGACGTACAGTGCACAAAGTGAAGTCTGGGAATGTGGGCTGAAGAATTCTCCTCGCAATAGTTTCATGCAGCAGAGATAATTGGCTCACATTTTTATCGTACTGTGCATGTATCTCTCTAATTGCATTTTACAAGCATTCCTTCATTTTGGAGGCATGACGGCCTCCCCATGCTGAGTAAACCAAAGACATGTGGTGCAGTATGATTTCTAAATGTACTATTGATAGATACTGTATTTCAATTTCTAAATAGCTCCCTATGTCAAGTTTATGTTAGAAGCAATGAAAAAACTAGGATGGTATGTTCACTTTGATGTTTCAAAGTCCATGAAAATCTACTAGAATTACTCTGTGAAATTGCATTTTACCACTAGCTTATTAGCAAAGAAACATGTAAATTATCTTCATTTTATTGATGTGTGTTGTGACTGGTCAAGACGTTTTTACTGCGGTTTTATCCTTTCAACGAAAAAAAGGTTTTTCTGTTGTGTTGAAAACGCATATGTGATTAAAATATTGTGCTAAGAATGTGATTTAAACGGATAGGGATAATAACTTTATTTTCCTGGTGTAAGAGGAAAAATTGGGAAATACAATATTTGGTGCATTAAAATGGCCTGTCATATTTTTATTTCATATTCTTTATACCTGCTGTAATAATATTTGCTGGAGCGACATGTTTTTGTTTCTTTTCACAGTGATGTTAATCTCGGTAAACACATAGTATGCGAACCTTGTGGCAAAAACGTTCTTGGTGGGTTTGACTTTCGTAGAAAGCAGGTAAATATCGCCACATTAATGGAATGAAGCATGTGCAGACACTATTCTCGGTTATCATAACCGATGCAGTATAGTGGAGTCCACTATACTGCAAAAGTGCATCACATGATGGTGCATTCGTTAGAAGGGCCTTTCATCATTAAGGGTGTTTAGTTCTCGATGCGGACAAAAATTTCCTCATGTGAAAAGAGTCCATCTACTGCTTTGCTGAAAGTCATAGTTTTTTCTGGGTTCTTCAGTTCCTTTCACAGGGAAAGTTGACGGGGTTGAGATATGAAAATTAGGAAACTAATGTCACGATTACCGTAAAAATAAATATTTTAGGGTAAATATGCATAAAGATGTAGTAAATACCATATATAAGTTCTTTGAATGCTTGCATGGTGATTAAGTACCTAATATACAGTTTATGGAAACACCACGTAATTTATTATGCAAAATACCATTATATGACTGCACTCGGAATTGTGCCTTAGTACAGGGAATGGTATCGTTTCAAGCGCATTTTGAGGAAAAAAAGCATACAGCAGTGAGTTTTTCAAAGACAGTCAAAGATGCACAAGTCTGAGGGAGGGAAGGACTAGTCCAATCTCAAGCCTTTAAAAATATCATGAGTATATACATGTTATTCCAATTTGCACGAGAAAACTATTACTTCTTAGAAATATACGTGAATAAATTCGACATGAACGATAAACTTTCTACTAACTGTAGAATACTTTGTGAAAATAACCTCTTCGGAAAAATATTTTATGGTCTGCGTTTTTTTTCAGCTAAAAATGTTTGTTGAACAAATACAAGAAACTGTAAAAAAACTGCTTTGAATTGTTGATTTTACGTTGTAGTAGCAAACAACTGCACTGGTCTTAGCGAATCAGAATCAAAAATTTTTTATCCGTACTATTAGTCACAAGAAGTTCTCTCTGGGGCTAAGTAGTAAAAGTCATGTCCTATAATATTGTTCCATTCGTATTCTTATATATTAATTGCGTACTAACTGCGATCTTAAATCTGTCCACGCATGAGGCCGGCCAACATTTGTGACGTGATTTGTGATATTTTTCAGGTTGTACTTTGTGAGAATGTTATTTATTCTCAATCTTGTATGAATAACGTGTTGACCCACGAGCTGATTCACGCTTATGATTTTGCCCGAGTCAACTACGATGTGGACAATCTGAAACATTTAGCCTGCACTGAGGTAATTATTTTAATAAAAACAAACTTCATTTCATCGTTTTACATGCAGTGGCCAGTTGTTCAAAGTTGGGTTAGGGTTAACCCTGGGTTAAAATTTAACTAGCTGTTTGGTTTGTTCATTTCCGTACGTCCATTTGTTTCAAAACTTTGCTAATTAAGACTTCTTTTGACTTAGATTAGCTTTGTGGGAAAATTTTTCAAGTTAGTCAAACACACGGTCAAAAATTTTGCTTCGAACTTTTCGTCAACCCAGTGTTAACGCTAACCCAGCTTTGAACAACCGGCCCCAGGACTGTAAAGTTTTGAGCATGACGCAGAAATGTGAAATACATATACAGGGTGTTAGCTAAAAAAGAAAAGTTTTATCCGTTTAATGTCAATTGGGAAAGTTTTCACCAATCGAAAAACCTTGAAATGTCAAGCTGTTGTTTTTCATTGAAATTCACCGGAAATGAAACGTAAGAAACGATTTCACTTTGTGTTGCACATATTGTCGCACATTGCATTTCCAGTGAGCGAACACAGAATGCACACCGACTACACTTTGTTTACTTCATTTCATGTAAGAATATACACTGAATATGAAAGAAACTCGTTACATTTAGAGAAACTGGCGAGAAAAATAAGTAAAATGTCCTTTGATAATTCGAGAAATCAACGCAATGCTCTAACCCATCAGTAAAAGTGAAAATCTTCCAGTAGAACCAGTTTGGAAAGCCCCTTAGCTACTTCAATTGGAATGAGTCCGTTGAACAGACACTATATGGGCTAGCTAACACTCTGCTATAAAATGAATGTGTAATTCTCATCTTTATGTCACTTAATAAGATTCTTGTAGTTTTGCATGGCGAAACTTTTTATACTTTTTCAAGTTGCTGCAACGTAATCAAAACAAAAATATGAAGAATATATTGCATGTGTTGATTTAAACGTTGCAAATACGTTAGCATTTAGTTTTGATAACCCTACTCATTTGCTTAAGGGGGCACCCTAGAGTTTTATCTCCGGGGGTATTTTGATCGTAAAAGATGTAAATTTTAATGCCGAAATAACATTTTGGTCGCAAAACAAACGTTGAATATCTTGCATATCCTTCGGTGAATTCTGTGAACAGATACTTTTTATGTCATTTCTCGAAACTTGGAAAGCCTATAATTCCACATATTTGGAGATAGAGTTATTGCATGTACGAAATGGTGTACCCCACACTACAATAATCTTTCCTTTAATCCTCTTAATCATAAGATTTTTAGTTCTTCAAGTTACGTTTAAGGTGGCTCCCTAGAGTTTCATCTCCGGGGATATTTTGATCGTATAAACAAGTAAATTTTAATGCCGATATAATATTTTGGTCGCGAAACAAACGTTGAATATCTTGCGTTTCCTTCGGTGAATTTTTTCATATTTTGCTCAAAGAAAATTCTACTCGTTTAACTAATTTTAAAAAAAACAAATCGAAGGAGTTTTCCTCAGTAAATTTTCACGAATTACTCAAAAACGTATCCATTTAATTTTTTCAAATCTGGCAAATAAACAAGTAAACTACCGGCAATCGATGTGAAAAATATGAAAAAAATTCACCGAAGGATATGCAAGATATTCAACGTTTGTTTTGCGACCAAAATGTTATTTCGGCATTAAAATTTACTTCTTTTACGATCAAAATACCCCCGGAGATAAAACTCTAGGGTGCCACCTTAAGCGAATGAGTAGGGTTATCAAAACTAAATGCTAACGTATTTGCAACGTTTAAATCAATACAGTATATTCTTCATTTTTTTGTATTGATTACGTTGCAGCAACTTGAATGTTGATGAAAACCTGTGTGGTCTCTTGTTTTTGGTGAACTTATTCCTTCTGTTTGTAGATACGAGCTGCGAATCTTAGCGGCGATTGTTTCTTCTCTAAAGAATTTTTCTCAAGGCTTAATATTGGTTGGAAAGGCCACCAAAAGGTAAAAGTTTTTTATCTTTCATATTTTTCTCTACTCTTTTCTGTATAAAACAAAAATGACCGACAATAAAAGTGAGAGCAAGTTAAAAACAAACTGAGGCTTGGCGAAAGCGTTAATATTTTAGTTTAGTACATACTGATAACGTGTAAGATGAAGTAAAATTAGTTGTAGCTCGTCCATGTCATTTTTAGGTATGTTGCACGTGTTATTTTTCGTATCAAACCCTAACAATTTTTATGACAGGAGCAACAAACAGGATAAGAAGCCTGAATACCGAAAATAAATTTAAAAATGCATGGGCTTGAGCAATATTTTGTTTGCTCTTTTGTATAAAAAGAGTGTAATTTCTGTAAACTAGCATACTGTTATTGCATGGTGTATGGTAAACTTCATGACAGGGAACAGGAAAATAGTAGAGAAAATATTTTGAGATTTGGTAACTTGGAGCACCTGTACTGTGGTGCCACAACTAATATAGCAAACCCCTGCCCTGTTCACACGGTTCTGGGTTCACATGGTCACGACATCAAGGTCAACCATTAAAAGATGCGTAGAAGTTTCAAGAGTAAACACGCCCATGAATGGTAGAATTCAACATTTGTTTTTGCGAAACCGGTCTCGTGTGAACGAAGCTTAAGTCTATAAACTTGTGGCAACTGTCATCTCATTGAAGCAGCTGCTAGGGGCGTATCACTCGGAAAAATCTTGTACACCTTCGCAAAAATCTTTCAAAAAATCTCTAAAAATCTTTAAAAAATCCCCACAAAATCTTTTAAAATCATGGTAATCTTACAATCTTTAAAGTTCTAAAATCACAAAAGTCTTCCAAAATTCTTTAAAATCTCCAAAGAAATACAGTAAAATCTTCGACAATCATGAAAAATCTCGTTGAAATCTTAGAAAATCTTTGAAATCACTCAAGCTTTTAACTAATTCTCAAGAACTGTAAAAAAATCTTGAGATTTTTGAAAAACACATTCGTACGCTATTTTTCGAGTGGTACGCCTCTCGAGCAGTTGCATGTCTTAGCACTGTGAAAAGACACTCGCTCGTCTGTAAGATGCTTAATGAATTTTTTTTATTCAGAAATGTGCGAAGGATAGAGCTGTTAAATCAATCTTATGTGTGAGCGATGTTACCAAAGATGAGGCAGAAAGTATTGTATCAAGCGTATTTGAAGATTGTTATAAAGACACGGAACCATTTGAACGAATACCTCCTTGATAACGTACTCATACTACTTCATAATTTGAATACATCTAGTAGGCCCAGGTTGCCGGTGTACTATTGTAAGTTAGTATTTCCTGTTCACTATTATGATTTTACAGTCGAACCGCTTGACATGGAAACCTCTGTATGGTACACACATTGAACTAAAAAAGGTCTGGAATGCTAAGTCAGAGGGTGTTTTCTCTGAGTTTTTGAAAGTTTGAAATACACCTAAATGTTTAAACTTCCAATATAGTATAGTTCTGTCTTAAATACACTTATTTTCCGAGTTTCACTACGATTACGCATTAGCCAAAGAAAGAAGTAACGCATATGGCTAAGACAAGAACATGCGGTCGTTTCCGGGGTGAGATGAAGTGGTACGACGGCTTCATCCAAGTATAGCTCGAAATCATATGAGTTGGCGTTTCAGATCGGCCTCGACGATACGCAGTAAATCATTCAAAAAGTTACGTTCATAATAAAATCGGCATTTTACATTGACCGGTTGAACTATACATGAACTGCATTACCAATTTATACAGTATGACAGCATCGAGAAGATGTGTTGGATGTTATTCTTTTTCTTTGTTTTGCTAAAATACGCCTTTTATTTGAGAGACGTCGCCGTCCTCGATCGTAACCATAGATGATCGCAGCTGTCCCGACAGGTTTGTTATGTTTTTGTAAGATGAAGTAAACGTGTATTTATACAACCGAGTTGATAACTTGAATGATACACTTTGAGACCTAACGAAATTTTTACAAACAAAAGCATGTTTAGCGATGTCAAGTTTCTTTCTAAGCACGAATCCCAAACGAAAGAAGAAGGTAATGCATTAAATTTTGTAGATATTTCTTTTTAAAAATTTTTGTATGAATTTGGAACGATTTGAAAATGTAAGCGACCACGTGGTTTGTTCATGTAAATATAAACTAGAATGTTTCTAATCTGTGACATCTAAACGACCTTTAACAGACCTTGTAACTTTGTGACATGAAAATGAGTGAGATTTAACTGTGTAACTGTAGTATGGGAGCTACAGCTTGCTAGAGGCGGGCTCCCACCTGCCATGGCAACGATGTACCCTAGATGAAGTTTCTGATAAATAAAATAGCGCACCTCAGTGTTCGTAGAGTTTTTAAAAACTAAATGTGTACCCTTAAGATATGGCGTTGATGTTTCGCAAATTGAAGGAAAATTTGAAGTTCAACGTCGAACATATTAGTCTGGTCTGATTTAGTCGATAATAGACGTAAATTACGTGGTCAGTGGTCACGTTTGTTTGAGAGCAAGTGTCTTACATTGTTTCAGTTTTGCAAGCATACTTGTTGTTGTTCTTAGCATGGGAGTGCACTTGATTGGGAAATCATCAAAATTAAGGGGCGCACCTGAGCAAAAATTTGACACCTGCACTTAAAAAATTGTACTTGGTTTACCTGAGGTCTCGTCGAAAAGTGCCACGTTCTGCAGAGCGGAGGCAGGCTGCGACCAAGGGGAAACTGGAGGCATACTCATTTGCAACACGACAAGACTAAACTGCAAAATTTTCCAACTTCGCACCTGTACAACATGCTCTTTGCTTACAACTAACTGGCCTTGAAAATTTTGGTTCTATACATATTGGTGTCCTTCTATGAAAATGAAATTGAGGAACTATGCACATGCATGACAGTATTCTACCAATATAACTATGTTGATATCCAAGAAAAAATAGTTAGCTACTTGGACACGTGCATTACACAAAATGAATAAGATTATAGTTATTATACACAAAGCCAGCTAGGTCTAGGGAAATCCCTCATTAACTTAGGCTAAATTTACTAATTTGCCCAATAGTCCAACCTATGCTGTACTGCCATTGTAAGTACTACACACTACACAACAACTGCTAAAAAAATACTTTATTTTATGCTGTTAGCAAATATTTGCTTGCAATGAGAATTGAAAAACGTTGAAACAAAAATTTAAATCGCTTCCTGTTTTGTCCTTCTGCATCAGAAAATAGTGTCTATGTGTGCAAGTACAAATTCTGTATCAAATGCATGAGGGTTGGAAGGTATTCCTTTAATCTAATTTAGCTTCATGTTATTTGCGTAGTTACTGTGTTACTATGTAAAACTGAAATGGGTTTGTTGCAAGGTAAAATACATTAATTGGGCACACCGAAGTGCAACAGTAATTTGCCACTTGTTGGAGTAAATAGCCCATCATTACACCGATGGACATAAATTTATATTGGGCTGCATTGTCGATAAGTAGGGTACAAAGATTCAAAAAACCGAAGTTTGAAATCTTGTAGGTCATATGTATTTAATTGATAAACTTGGTGTATTGATAATTTAGAATGCTGACCCTAAAACATTTTCGAAAAAGAAAGGCTCTGCATCGAAGAAGCAAGATTTTGGTGGCCATTTTGAAATCGAAAGTGATTCTGACTTAGAAAGGTTATTTGCTCAACTTTTTTCCAGCATTGCCTCCCCTTGCCAATGGTCTCGAATCTGTTTCCACAAAAAACTCAAATCTGTAGAGATATGTGAAAAGGGGTTAAATCATGTGCGTAAATCAAAGCAATTACAATTAAAGTCTTGTCCCAGTATACACAATATGGTGTTTTTAAATTTGAACACCACCGAAAATCGAAAATTTTCCTTGGGACACATGCCTCTGGAAGCCCATAAGGCATTACCCCCAAATCGATTGCCCCTCCCTACCTCGCCATTTTGAAGGAATTTTTTTGAAGGGACTCTGGCCAAGGTTTTTGAATCAACTGTACAATATTAGCATTTACCAATGCATTTTTAGTCAATTATCTAATCTCAGTACGCAATAATATAAATTTGGGGTTTGATCTCAAAGTGCCTTAGTCTCACTACTCATTTATACGATTTGATATTGATTGCTTTAGTTTCGTAGTCAATGTATTATGTAGTTAGATTTGGCAATGGAAATTTTGTTTTATTTAAGTGACAAGGATGATAAGAACATCCATGCAGACAGCTCAGATGAGGAAACAGCTCAAGAAAAACGTCTTCGTCTTGCCAAAGAATATTTACTTCAGTTGGAGAATGAAGGTTAAAACACTCTTTTATGGAAGAACTGTGAAATATATTAATGATATATTTAATATATTATTAATAAATATATTTGTGAAAGTTTAAAAAAACCCCCAATAACTGTGTTCTCGCTATTTAGCCCCCCTCTCAAATAAGCCCCCTTTGTAATAAGTACTTTTTAGGAGCAGGAACTTGATACTCAAAAAACATGTCTCTTTAGGGATTTATTTATTTAAAGTAACTGGTTTTCAATTATTTGCTTCATTGTAAAGAATTTTGTGTGCAGAAGCACTCGGCATTGTATTCCTTGCATACATCTAGAAGTTTGTTGCTGCTGAAAAAAGCAGAATAGTTTCTTGGGACCAGCAGTCCATCTTCAAGAAACCTCGCCCTCCCATCAGTAAGAACTGGAAGGAACACCAATCAAACTATTTAAATTTCCTGCACATTTTAAAACTCACAAATTTGATGACTGATGTGCATTTTGTTTATTTTAATAATACTGTGAACGTAATATTACCGGTAATGTATTGTTTTTTAATCGTCGATTTTGTTCGATGCTTACGCTTTATATTAGCCAAATTTATCTCGGTTAGCGAGGAAAATTTTGGGCAAATTCTCAAGCGAGATCTCGCCTTATTAACCAAATAGTACGAAAAATTGTGTTGCGTGCATATGAGACGAAAAGTTTCCCGCTTACCGAGATCTCGCTTGTTGAAAGACGATATGTCGGTTAGCGGGATAAAATTCTCCCCATATAAACGCCATTTTCCCACCTACCGGGATAATTTTCTGTTTAGTCAGCACTTTTCAACATGTAATTTAACAAAATGGTAGGCGTAACAAATGGTGGGTGCAGCCGAAAATATTATTTGGCTGGTCGAAACGTTTCCTCGCTAACCGGGATAACTTTGGCCCATATGAACAGGCCCTAAGACTTTAAGCATAACTAAATAGGCCCCTCTCTCAATTAAGCTCTCCCTTTTAATAACCCCTCTTCAAAAGGATCTGACAAGAATAAAACTCCCTGGTGACTAAATAGAGAGAATACGGTAACATTTGTTTAAAAATGTTTTCGGCTGTAGACGAAACGTTGGCTGCGTTATTTGTAATATGTTTGTGGTTGCTCGTCGTAGTTTATGCTGGCCTTTGATATTTTTTCTGAGGTTACGACACCCGGGTAGTAAATCAGTCTCAAGTATTAAACATAAAAATGTATCAAAATTTACACCTGTATATTCATCCTTGTTTTTCATACTTTTGCGTCTTGATAGAAAGAGAGAATAGACAAGACATTTCTGACAGTGAAGATGTAGTTGGTGAACGATTGCAACAGGATGTGGTAAGCACTTGATTGTGTGGTCGTCCAAGTGGCGTTGTGGTTGTCAGGAATTTTAAGCCCGTTTATTTCGGCGATTTTCGCTGCGATTTTTCTTGCTTTGAATGATGTGATATAGTGAACAACTGGCAAACATACTTAATCGATAAATGTTGAAATTGCACTCGTCAGTTTAGCTGCTCAATTTCATACGTTTAGAGGAGAATTAGCGCAGCAAAATTGCAAGTGTAATTAGATATTTTGTGGCCGTTAGTCTGTGAAGATCCAAGAAAACGAGAACGAGTTGTAACAATCCCTAGACAACATTTTTAATGGACGGGTTAAAGGCTAGCGATGCCATCTTGCAAAAAAAGGGGCAAACATAATGATAAAGACAATCCTTTCTTCCAATGGGAATACAATACAATGGAGTACAATAATGCTCCTTCATTTTTCTATTGCTCCTTTTTCAACATGGTGTCGCCTAACTCTGATGAAAACTGCAAGTGAAAATGGCTGAAACGTATATCGCCTATTATCGGTGACATTTATTGCCCTTGATCGTTGACGCCTGAAATCCTCCATCTATCGCTAATGCTTTTGTTCTTCAGTGTCAATCGGCGATATAGGGAACCAGGCTATAGGTTCGACGCATGAAAAGTTAGTCTTGTAAACCGGTCTTCATTCTATACTGGTATAGCGAAAGTTCAATTGATGAGAGTCTTTATCACTATTTCATTGATAGTTTAGTCAAGCGGTAGCCAACTTTGCATAAATGCGTAACTGCGGCTGCGGTGGAGCTTTATGCCATGGTTACTGGTCTTACAATGTTAATGAACCTGTTTTTATTGAGATCAAAGACACGATTCTATCGAACTGATTCAGTATTCAAAATCCTTGAAAATTAGCACTGAGAATCAAGTGCACCGTACTGAAAAAAGGCAACACTGGCACAGCCATTACCCACAATTATGTCACTTTCAATAAAGCTGAAGGCAACCATGAACCAGTACATGACTATACAAAACTAGCTACTATTAAAATAACTATAGCTGCCTTCTAGTTATCTCGCAAATATAAGGAATAACGAGAGCACCATAAGTACAGACACCAACATCATCAACACAAAACCAATAACCATCGACTAAAACCCATATCAAGCAAAGTGCAGTATGCAAGAGATTGAGTATTGTGTATAGCACTTTAACATTTTTCTTTCTGTCTTTGGTGTAGTTGGCGAAACAAGGAAATTTCCAAAGAAAGATTGCTGAAAATGTAATTAACTCATAAATTATCTGTATTACACTTGAGAAATAATGCCAAAATCGTAGACACTATACAATCATAAGAGACTTGCACTGGTTTTCTTATGGTCGTACAGTAACTGTCGTGAGAAAAGAGCCACGATCACTAACAAGCACGGTGATTGGTGGAAAACGTCAACTTTACTTCTGGTCGACGTCCATGTTGTCAAAAATGCCGCTGCTTTTAAGCTCTCTGATATCTCTTCTCGGCCAAAATAAACTATACCTTCCTAGCGGTATATCTTGTAGAAACATACATATTGTCAAATAATAATTGCTTTGCCAATAGTCGGTTTGAAAATTGTTCTGTTTCGGCGGTTTATAAAGATTGTGACGTTTGATGACATGCAGTTACGACTGCAAGTAAACCAGGCTTTAGAAACACCTAGCGGCTTATTAACTATCTTTGCGTTGAGGTACACGGCATGTATTGTTATTAAAAGTTGTGTGCAATTGTTCTTCACAGTGCATTTGTCCTGATGAAGATGCCATCAAAGTACTTTCAGGGCACAAGTTGTCATTGACGTGTTTATGCATTTCTCCCGATGATAAAACGATTTTCTCTGGATCAAAGGATTGCACCATCATTAAATGTAAGTGTAGTACAGTATATCTGCACTAACTTTTTTACTCTATCAAGAATTAATTCACGAATACTGATAATGCTGAAAGATTACTATGAATGTATCTGACTTCGCTCTTTCGCCTTAAACTATAAGGGTTCTTGTCTAACAACACTCTCTGGTAGTTCCTCTTTAGAGACCCCAACAACCATCTATGTTGGAGTTTGCCCTTTTTACTTGAACCTTTGGCAGCCTAGAGGATAGCTATCCTATATCATTGCACCTTTGATCATTGTATGGAAACGGAGCAGTGAAAACGTTATATTATTATTATTATTATTATTATTATTAGTTTATTAAAAATAATCGCATCGCAGTACAAACTGAATTACACGATTATAACTATAACACTAGGATAAATATATACACAACTATTAAAAGAGAACAACAAGACGAAACAAAACAACGATGAAATAAATAAAGTACATAGTTTGTCTAAAAAGCCTAAAATAAAAACGAATATATCCAAGACAGGATACAAGATACTGTATTACTGTTATAAATTATTATTACGAATTTGATTCAAGACTGGTGCGTGTTGTGCCAGACACTTTTTAAACATCTTCCTTCACTAAACTGCTTGCAGCTATAATTACACGCCTGCGAGAGGAGTGCTGTACATACATGTACCTTTCATAATGATATATATGCGTTGTAGCCATATGCTGTTCCCTGCATGCAACTCTCTTTTTTCTGGTATTTGTCTTTCCTTCGTAGAGTTTCGAATAACAATATTTCGGTAGAATTTAGCGCAAGTGAGTTCCAGACCTCCAAGTTTTTGTAAAGGCAGGAACGTGTTGTTTAAAAGCGGGTTGGCTTAATCCTGGATTATCATAACTTTTTGAAGCTAACTTCATAACAGCTTATTTACAAACAAGAAAATGTTTTGTATAAATTTCTTCTATATCAGTGGAAGGCTTCTCATGCAAAGTTACAAAACTAGCAGCGTACATAGAATAGCCGGTATTTCAAAAGCTGATTAGCTTAACGCTGGGTAAACAGCTTCGAACAACTGTCTCCAGGGGCCGGTTGTTCAAAGCTGGGTTAGCGTTAAACCTGGGTTAAAATTTAACCAACTGTTTGGTTTGTGCATTTCTCTGTTTGTCCATTTGTTTCAACACTTTGCAAATACAGACTTCTTCTAACATAGATTAGCTTTGTGGAAAATTTTTTTCAAGTTAGTAAACAAGCGGTTAAAAATTTTGCTTCAAACTTTTCGTTAACCCAGGGTTAACGCTAACCTAGCTTTGAACAACTGGCCCCAGCTTGTTTAAATTTTAACCCTGGATTACTGCCAGTCGAGCTTCGAACAACTGGCATCAAAATTATGATGAGAAAAAAATAAAAAAGCAGAAGGGCTTAGACAGTGCTTGCGGCAGAGGCTAGATATTTCAGTCTTTTTTCAAAGTAATTGAATAATCGTTTTATTGCGGCGATTTTAGGGGACGTTGCAACTGGTATGAAAGAGGGTAGAATATCGAGTGGTCATAACAAGACTCAGAAATCCGACAATCATGGTCATGTAGGTCACGTGTTTGCTATCGCTATCTCGTCTGATGGACAATATTTGGTGAGTTTCTCGCGCAGCAATGAAACTTGAGAAAATTGGAAACTTGTTTTTTGAGTTTGCATGATGCAACATGTTGCATAAACAACCATGTACAAAAAGATAGAACAAAAGACTTTGATGCAGTCTCGAAGGCTACGTTTACACGGGACCGACTCCGCGCAGTTACGACATCGAATTAACCCATTCAAAGACGACTTTACAGCTTAACACGTCTATAGTAGAGTAGAATTAAACGAATACTCTTAATACAAGAAGATTCAAGATTGCAGATACAGGCGAAAATGGTTGAATTCAGTGTCGTGACTGTACAGAACCGGTCGCGTGTATAGTTAGGGCTGGTTTTCATATCGTCGTAATTGTCGCAAACGAGAAGCCACGATCCCTCTTAAACGCCAAAATATTCTATCTTCTTAGCAGAAAATCTGATAGATAACTTACGTATTATTAACTAATAATTGCTTTTCTTATAATTGGTTGGAAAGTGTTCTAATTCAGCTATTTAGAAAGATCGTAACTCTATGTTTACGACAATTGCGACGATATGAAAACCAGCCCTAATGAGCTATGCCTCAAAAACAACGATGATCCCGATTGTGTTTGAATTTAATTAATCCAGGTTTTCAAGCCATGATATGCTCGACGTCTCCATCATTGCAAGCTGATATGTTTTATTGCGCTTCTTCTTATAGGCTAGCGGTGGTCAAGACAAAGTAATCCGTATATGGAATCCTTCGAATTTAACGCATATCCACACGTTTAAAGGACACCGAAATGCCGTAACTGTAAGTAATAAATAAAGCCTGAAAACGAGAGCTTTATCTTATTTATTTTATGACTAAGCAGGTTTTCCTTTCTCACAAAGTTTTCTTATGTTTTTCCCATTTGGACAAAATTTAATAGTTCATTTCTTGACGAATTGGTAGTATTCAAGTGTTGTATGGTATATGCTGCCCGCAGCACATGAAAGAAAACCCGACTAGAGGCGTAGCCAGGAATTTCGGTCAGGGGGAGCCAGTAAAAATCTAGCTGGGGCCCGGACGTAATTTATTGCATAGTAAATGACGCATTGTCACTTCGTGAGAGAAACTGTGCTCAATTTCTAAGTCGCTCACTCGCATTGTCTCAACAGGTTATACCAGCGACTAATTAGCATACCTCAGCATATTGAAGGTAGACAAGTTCGTCAGTTACACAGAAGTACTTAGGGTCAAACAGTTCAGTAAAGTTTTTTTTGCGGCAATAAGTAAACAAAACTTCAGGTTTCACGCTAGTGCGCTGCGACGTGTACACGCTGCAGACTTTTTGCCATACTGCAAGCATGAAGCTCCTTAATCAAATGTTTCGTTGGTTTTCCCTAGAGAATTTTCAAGGGGCTCCCAAAATTTTGCCAGGTGGGGCTAGGCCCCCGGGCCCCTGCCCTAGCTACGCCTCTGAACCCGACTCAATCATAGAATAAGTACTGTTTACAACATGGGGATGATTTATATACCTCTACCATCAGAGATTCAGATGGAGTGCGAGTTTTGTGAGTTGTGCCGGTTTCCATGCTAAAAAGCATTTGCAGTAAGTTTATTGTTATCCAGTGTTCGACAGAACATATTTTATAAAACCAACCGAAGATATGTTGAGCTGTAAACTTGTTGAGACGAGAGGAAAGAAATATTCGTAAACGGGTTAACCTTGCTTAGTGTAAAGAACCAAGAGATTTGTGCGAGGATTATACATTTTCAGCAGAATAGTGTAGCTACGTATATTTTTAAAAAAGCTGTGTTTTCAGGGACTCGCTTTTCGCCAAGGATTTCATCAACTTTTCAGCGCATCTGAAGATCGTACGGTAAAAATATGGAGCCTCGATGAAATGGCGTTTGTTGACACCCTGTAAGTTTATTTAATTTGTCCGGGCTTGTTGTGTTTGTGGTGTTGTACGCCAGGGACAAGTTGTTCGTACGCCAATTATAGCTTAAACGTTTCAAAATATAGATCATGTTTGGATCTTCCTCAAACAACGAAATTGAAAGTTTTTTAACTGAATACAATAATTATGTATTTACTCATAGTTTAATTAAATAAGATTTGATTTTAAAAGCTTAGAAGAAGTGTGGGAGTGTTTTTGAATTCTGACTCATCCGCCGTTTAAGCTAAACGGCGTACGAACAACCGGCCCCAGAAAACGAAGGGATAGACAATTTGTTGTGTCTTTTGTCTTTTGCACCAATAAATTGTGCGTTCTGGGAATTTTACTAAACTTACAAACACTGATGAAATCGGCGTACTTCGCATAAAAACATCAGCTTCAAACAGATTTTAACCCATGTTTCTTTCAATTTTCTGCCGAATTTTACTAAAGTATAGTCGATTCGTCTATCACTTAAGGCTGCATTCCAGTTACGCGTTTTTGACCCGCACGTACACGCACGTAAAAGATCAAACTGTAATAAAACGTA
>JAOBYK010622999.1:0-11039 GCA_025434845.1 Phenganax subtilis | reverse complement strand
TCGCCAGATACGTGTGGACGATAAGCGTAACCGCAACAAAATGTTTGCGGATACAAACGAATCCGGATACGTGTGGACGGTAAGATTACAATCTTTCTAGAAGTGATTCGATCAGTTCGTAAGCGGTTAATAAAGACGAAGTCAAGGGCTAGAAACGGCAGTCTGCAATCAATGTATTTGTTTCGGTTTCGATTCTTGACCTAAGCGTGTGCACATGACAATGACACATGGTCACAAAGTGCAATGGCTGCGTGACTACCGCCTACGTTGTTGAGCGTTTTTAATTAGAATGCGTATTGAAAACGTGTCGTTTTACGGTGTGTACACCCAGTTATGAGAGAAAACGACATTCTTAATCAAGACGAAAACGTTTCCAAAATTGAAAACGGTAGCGTAGTAGCCATATGTTGATAGCAGTGGTTGATAGCCCTGAAACGTTCAAAATCCAAGATGGCTGAGCAAAATTAATATCATATATTTCTTATTTTCTTGAGCTAAAGGCTTTTCTTTTGCTTCAGACCATATAGAAAGATACTTGTAATTCGTCCCCACCCGACCTGAGCATATCACTCGACCTCAACTTTTGACCAGCAATGATTTCTTTCGCACAAAAAGAAACGATTATCAAAAGCCACAATGAAGAGAATTCGTGCTTGAGCACACATTTACATTTTGCCATTTGCACGCAGTGAAAGCGTTGTCGTTTGAAAACAACGCTAAAACGACAAATATCAGAAAACATTCCAAAACGTTACCGTTCGCACATAGTCGTGGCAAAGATTGAAATTTGGTGCGTAGCTAAATATGGCAACTTTGCTTCCATAAACAATTTTATTATTATCACGTGCACGCCGTGCGTCAACGACTGAAGCTCGAATGCGAACGCAGGGGATCGACATTTCAAATTCCCTCGAAATGATTAAAGTATCAACTGGACGACATAAGAAACACTGTTGCAAGAACTTGCATCCACGAACATCCACATTACTTGCCTAAAAGTTTTTACTGGGAAGCCCCTTGTCCACTATATGTCACCCCTGTGTGTACTCGGAAATCTGAATTTCCGTTTAAACTTTCAAAGTAACAAACCATTTGAAAAATATTGGTGAAAGTGATATATAGGCAAGTTTGACGTTTCTGAGAAACGATACTTTTACCCTTGAACTGCAACGAAGAGGCATACCAAGAAATTTATTTAGCTAACGAGTCTTCGACGAATTGAAATTCTTTCTTTTCCAAGAACCGCTAAGAAATATATTCGTCAGAATTGTGTGGGAATTCACCATAAATGACACTGTGTCCATGACGCAATTTTCAATAAAACAACAGCTGCCGGCATCATAAAAGAGCCGTGTAAACTCCATTTCGTTTCATTACCCGGCGCATAGACACGAATAACGAAATACGACACAGTCAAGGCGACAATAGATATTCTAGAGCACAGAGAGTACTAAAATGGCTTTAGAACTTGGCGTTGACGTACAACAAGCGTTTGTAAGCGGAGTACAAACCCTTGACGACGTCGTCGATGTTTTGTGCGAAGGAAATTCAAACGAGTTGATATCCGCAATTGAAGAGAGAGCCATCGTTCAGCAGCTATCTCTACCTATCCATCGTGCTCATGAACACTTCACTAAAGCACTTCAACTCTGTGAAGGTGAAACTGGCAGAATCTCTGAAAACATCGAAAGAAGAGTTCAAGAAATAAGCCAGCTCGATGCCAGCGCTTCACAAAAGCAAATTAAGATTGACGAAATGGGCGAGAAACTCAAATCACTGGGCCAACAAATCGATAGCAACGAAGCCGAGGTAGCCGAGGCGAAAAGCTCTTTGAACAGAGCAAACGAGACATTGAGGGAACGGCGAAATGATCTCGACAAGAAAGAACGCGACCAAGCAATTGTTGCCGTAGTAGGAGCTGGGATTTCGTTGATCCCTGTCGTAGGTTGGATAGCCGGGCCTACCACGATCGTAGTAAGTCTGACAGCCATGCGAGACGCAGTCAAAGCTGCCGAAAATAGCGTTAATTCTGCGAGAGAAAATGTAAGCTCTTGCGAAAATCGCCTGGATGACAAGAAGAATTCCCAACGCTATCTTCAAGAGGAGTTGAACCGGGAACATTTGCAACTGCAAGACGTAAGAAGAAAACTCCAGGCGCTCAGTGATGACAAAATACGTCTACAAGACGAACAGAGAAGTTTAACTGTAGTTCAAGAGAAGTTGAGAAACATGTGTCACTTTTTCACGAAGATCTCGGGAAAGAGCAAGGTTCTCAAACTTGAAACGTCGGAAAATTCTTACTCGCTGGAGCCTTTGTTTACTCCTCTTAAAGAAATAATAGAGATGATCGCGTTTAATGAAGAAAACAAATCGAAAGTGACGACTTCATTGCTGTACAAGGATATGGACTTCAGTAGAATGTCGTTTAAAATGAAAGCAATATGTGAAAAGAACGAAAGTGACGATCTAGTTTGACAGAGTTGCTGACCGGATATTGACCGCAATAAACAGTTGTTTCTTTGAAATATGTTTAAATCATATGTAAGCTTATTCAACGACGAGACGAATCGGCAAAAATAGTTAAATATATTTGTCATACTCGTTTGTATCTGCTATTTGGAGAGTGGAAACATTGTGTTGGTTTTGAAGACTTATCTCGAGTTCGTACATAGAAAACATTTTCATTCAAACTTAACTGATTGAATTGTTAGAATTTAGAACTGTAGTTTATGAGGGACTGAATGAGGTTCCGTCTGATTTGGACCACACTGCATGAATTAACAGGAAACTGGTCTTCATTTTTACCTCGAAATATAAACTAATATTTAACTAGAAACACTATCTGTATTACCACAGTTTTTATATAAATAATATCGCTTTTTAGCAACTCTTGCGTCGAAGGGCCGGAACAATGGCCGGAAACCACTTGTAAAACAATTGGAAAGACGAAACTTTTTCGCCGAAACACCCAGTATACGTAATTCTCGCGCAACACTCTTCGACGAACTTTTTCGCGTGAAACTTCGTCCATTTCGACAGTAATAAACCAAAGTGATTTGTAGCCCCGTCTTCACCAGTGCTACAAACAATACTAAACATTTTTAGTGTCTATTTCTAATTTACTGTTAAACAATAATAAACAGTCTCTGTCATACAACGGAATTGAACAAAACAACCTTTATAATTTTTTTATCGTTTAAAAGCCTGTGTAACGCCAGAAATAGATGATGCCAGTTTTTCAGCGCTCGTTTTGGCTGAAAGCTAGTTTCCACTCAGGAAAATTAACCGCAGGATCGAAACGGACTGGGAAGTTTTCATTCATAAAGCCAATATTGCCTATCCAGATCTCACAAGACAAGAAAAACTTTCTTGTCCGGTTCGCAGACTATCCTGTGCATAGCTTTCCAGACAGCAAATTGGCCTAACAGTCAAAACGGAAACAACAATTCCCTAAATTTTGACAATTTTTTTCAAAATTGAGTTCCTAGATTTCTGTTTCATTGACCAATCAAATTGCTCAGTAGCAAAATGTAAAAATTGATTGGTCAATGAAACAGTAAGTTAAGAACATTTTACAGAAATGTTCAACATTTCACGGAACTGTTAAGAGGAACTCCTCGAAGTTAGGGCATGAACTGGTCAACATTTTTCGGAAAGCTCGTATAGCCACGACTGTAAAATTTCATTGGTTGTCAAGTTCAGTATCGTTTTCAATATGTAACGGATATTGAACTATTGAACGAAATGTAAACAATGTTGGGAACAGATGCACGCTGCGGTGTTTGGTAACATAAATTACAGTTCTTGCGCGTAAATGAAATTTGAACAAGCCAATTTGCTTTCGACGCTCGTAAACACCGCGACATGAATTTATTCTCGACATTGTTTACATTTATTTCAGTAGTTCTGTACTTTTTAATACAAAAATTTTGAAAATAATACTGAAGTTGATAGCCAATCAAATGTCAATGCTGAACTACGCAACAAATTACAGAAACAAAAGTATACCGCTATTTCCGGTTTAAACGTCACCGAAATGTCGAAACGGTCAAAAGTTTGCTCGATCGACAACCCCCAAATTATTCGCGACCCCGCCCACAAATGTGACGTTTTCAAATATCAACAACAGTAGTGAATTTCGTTCTAAAAATATACCTCCTATTGCCACTGAGTAATATATTATTAGAACACGTAGGGATTTGTGGGGGGACAAATGGTTCCGGGTGTGTCGATCAATCTAATTTAGATACTAGTACTACGGTGACATTCGTAATAATAGTACTCATGACAGTTTTGTAGAACTCGAGTTTCCAGGAAGCTCACATAATTCCTTATATACTCTAATTTGTTCCTCAGTGTTTCTCCAAAATGGTCTACCAAGCATACCCTAGTAACAGGGCTTACAAACAACTTTACATCAAGCACTAAAGATGTATAAACATCACATATCTAGAAACTGTGTCCAAGACGAACAAATCGAATATAAAAATATAGCAATATATGCACGCACAATTTAAATCGTCAAGAGACGGCCAGTCACAAATATAATGCTGTATTAAAAAGCATTGTATAATCTGGGTCTATTTGTGGATATATAAATGACCTTCGAGTTCATTGAAAACATCAAATGCAGTGCCACAAAGGGAACAAACATATCCAATATCTTCAGCTCCTTCTAATTCTTCCAGAAACTGTCTATCCTCGTTGTGATTTATTTTTTGTTTGGCAAGTTGACCATAGTCCAACACGTTTTTTTGACAAACATTTGACTGGTAAAAATTCCCTTCGAAGCCGTCTTCCTTAATCCCATTCGGTTTACTTGATACTGAAGATTGTTCGTCGCAAACATCGTCTGTGGTTATGTTATTCTTCAAGTTGTGTGAAACTGAATTCTGCCCATTGCAAACATTGGAGTTCGAATCCAAGATGGTGTCACTTTTATGAGAATTATCTTCTTCATGTTTTGACAAAGAATTAGAATCCCCAAAACTTTTGTGGCATACCCTACATTCAAAAATCGCGTCTGCAGCATGATGAGATTTTTTGTGTTTGTTTAAATTGCTGGAGACTGCGAATTTTTTGTTGCAAACATTGCACTCATAAGGTTTCTCCCCAGTATGCGTTCGCTTGTGTTGGGCCAAACTACTGCAGTCTGAAAATTTTTTGTTGCAGTCATCGCATTTGTAGGGCTTCTCTCCAGTATGCGTTCGTTGATGTCTTTTCAACGAGCTTAAATTCAACAGCATTTTTTTACAGACATCGCACTCGTAGTATGAATTTTTTTCGTCGTGTGTTATGCCATGATTCAATAAGTGGTTGCCGTTCAAAAACATGTCGTTGCAATCCTTCCATTTTAACCGCGCTCCATTGTTGTGGGTTCTTTTATGTTTATTTAAATTGCTTAAAAGTGCAAATCGTCTGCTACAGACATTACACTCATATGGCTTTTCTCCAGTGTGGGTTCTTTTATGTTTCTTCATATTGCTCGATGTTGAAAATTTCCTCTTGCAAACATCACATTCATAAGGTTTTTCCCCAGTGTGTGTTCGCATATGTTGTACCAAAGTACTGGAATCCGAAAACCTTTTGCTGCAAACATTACATTCATAAGGTTTCTCCCCTGTGTGTCTCCTTTTATGTTTCGATAAATTGCTTGGTGCCGAAAATGTTTTATCGCAAACATCGCATTCATAAGGTTTACCGTCGATATGTGTTTTTTTATCTTCTAATAGGAAGTTTGAATCTAAAAACGTCGCGGTACTGTTGTTTTTTTCGTCGCACAAAACTGAATATTCTCTACTGCTAATAGTATACTCAGAAGAATCTGCACTCTTATGCGTTCTTTCACGTTCTGTCAAATGATCCGGTGAGGGAGATCTTGTATTACAAACCTTGTAGTCCTGATCTTCCCCTCCAGTATGTTTTCTTTTATGCTTTGATAAATTACCTGACAGAGCGAATCGCTTGTAGCAAATATCACACTCATAAAGTCTTTCCCCAGCATCAGTTCTTTTATGCATGGTTGATGTACATGTTCCAGATAAGGTTTCCTTGCGGATATTGCACTCAAAGGGTTTCTCTTCGCCAATATCTCGTTCAGAGTTCGAATCCACGTGTGTTTTATCCTCATTAGATGCGCTTTCACCGTGAATTTCTTCATGCTTTGACAGAGAGTTTGAATTCAAAAACGTTTTGTTGCACATTTCACATTCAAAAAGTGTGTCTGCGTGTTGGGTTCGTTTATGCTTGTACAAATTGCTTGAAATGGCAAACTTACGGTTGCAAATATCACATTTATATGGTTTTTCCCCAGTGTGTGTCCGCATATGTTGTACTAAAGTGCTGGAGTCGGCAAAACGCTTGCTGCAGATATTACATTCGAATGGTTTCTCCCCAGTATGTATTCGTTTATGCCTTGTCAGCGAGCTGGAATCCAAAAGAGTCTTCTCGCATACGTCACATTTAAAAGGTTTCTCACCAGTGTGAGTTCGCTGGTGTCTAAGGAGATGACTTGATTGAGTAAACTTCGTTCCACAAACATCACATTCATAATGTTTGTCACCAGCATGTGTTTTTTTATGCCGTACTAAATGGCTTGAAACTGAAAATTCTTTCTTACAAATATCACATTTATAAGGCTTGTCTCCACTGTGAGTTCTCTTATGCCTGACCAAAGAACTTGAGTCTGAAAATTTTTTGTTGCACATGTAACATTTAAAAGGTCGCTCTCCAGTGTGTGTTCGCCTATGCCTAACCAAGTAGCACGCTTTAGAAAATCTTGCGTTGCAAACATCACATTCATGTGATTCGCCACCGTTATGAATCATTTCCACGCGATCAATCACAATACTCTCAGACGACAGCATTTTGTGGCCCAACTCACATTCCATGCTGCAACACAGAAACATATAACCATTGAATAACAACTCACCACCCTGCTGTACTACAATACTGTATCTACCATTAGGGGCTGGTTGTTCAAAGATGGGTTAGCATTAACCCTGGGTTAACAAAATATTTGTAGCAAAATGTTAAACCGCTTTTTTACTAACTTGACGAAATTGTCCCACAAAGCTAATCTATGTAAAAGAAGTCTTTATTTGAAAAGCTTTGAAAGAAATGGACATACAGAAATACACGAACCAAAGAGCTGGTTAAATATTAACCCAGGGTTAATGCTAACCCAGCTTTCAGTTTAAACAACCAGCCCCAGACGATTTTACTGCCCGTGGTAAGTCTCTAGGAGTTTGCAAGATTGATATCTGCTAATAGACTATAGCAAAAAAAAAGGGCAGCATGTCAATTTTACCCTGATCGTTTGCGGGAAAAATAATTTTTATACACGACAAAAATACCAGAAGCTAAATCGCTAGGAATTTGCAAAGTTGCGTGTTAGAAAACTAACCATCTGTAGTTTCATGCTATTCAGGCAAAATTCCTTAACTGTCACTTTAAACGTTAGAGAACCGCAAAGGATTCTGGTAGAATCGACAAGCCGCCATATAGTAGATTTTTCTGCTAATCCATGCCTTAGACTTAGGAGCAGAGGGCCAACTATTCAAAGTGCATTCAGCTTAAACAGTGGATAAGTTCGAAATAGAAATCATATTTTTGTACTCCTTGAGCAACAAAATTAAAATTGTTTCAACTGATTACAGTACCTGATTGTTTTGTTGCATGAAATTTGATTTGAAAGTTTTAGAAAATGTGTAGGAGTGTCATTGAGTTCTGACTTATCCACTGTTTAAACATAACAGGCTTCGAACAACCAGCCCCAGGAAAACAGTGTAGTGGGTTTACATGAAGCAAGACCCACCAAGTGTGAACATGTGAAGTGGAACAAGGAAGATGAAAGCCTACTCTGGAACACTAGGTATAATTGCTTAAAAATCAACAAAAAATGTAGTTTAGCTAATCCATTAAGGGGCAAGAATCTCAATCTAGCAAATAAAATTGTCTGTAATGCAATGGGACGCAATATTATCAATAAAAAAATAATATCGACCGATATACTTAGCTTAGCCAATCAACTCAACTCATTGAGCGGCAAGAGTCACACCGTGACAAACTAGTACAATTGTTTAGAATGTAAGAGTTAAAGAAATAAGACCATGCATTCACTACCAATGACCCTAAAATGCACCTCACCTATGTAGTTTATATGCTGTCTAACATCAGAATAAGTCAACCCATTAAGTTATAAGATCATCCCCTTGACAAGTAAAATCATCTGGTGTTAGACCGAGTAAGACAAAAGTGCAGTGCATTCGGGTGCCATTGGGGTATATTCCCACTCAATGAGCCAAGCTGGGGCATGTATTCACGGTCCTTGGAAGAACCCATCTTGAAACTGAAACTGTATACATCATAAAAGAAAGTACTATTTCAACTAAAGCTTTCAACTAGCTAAATACTTTTCGTTGTTAAGAGATTACTAGATATTGCGTCCAATATTGTAGTCTTGGAGAAACAATAAAATGGGCACACACAGAATAGATTTTAAGTTTTATCAAAGCAGCGACAAGACATTGGGGCAAAATTTGGCATACGAAAATGCTGCTAGTTTATTTTTGAATGCAAAAGTATAGCTATGAAGAGAATACCAAATACTGCCGTGTTCGTCTTCCAGAGCTAGATACAGAAGTGGAGCTATTAAAAAGCCGAAAAAACATCAATGAATCGTGTTTGTGCGCGTAAAACACCGCCCATTCGCACATTCTGTCTCTGACAAAAACAACTAGTGAGTTTGTCAAGGATTTTATGAAGTCTTATAGATAAAAACAAGAGGAGTTCGCACATACCTTCATCATATAAAAGATTCTTTGCTAAAGATCGATGAAAACGTGAGAATCAAAATGTGGAGCCAACGGTCCACTACATAAGCTGTCAGCAGCTTCCAACAATCATTCTGCACAACGTCATATAATATAACGTGAAGTTTTCACTTTTTCGTGGCGAAGCGTTTCGCAAATCACAATGCTTGCTAATTTTTTTTTCGCTCGAACAAACTCGTGTGGTGAAAAACAAGCTTTATGGATGCCTTTCAAATAACAGCCGCCAAAAAGCTTAGATCAAATGACATAAGTAGCTTTTTTGCAGATGGTGCACTGAAATGACTTCTCCCCCAGCATGCACTCTTTTGAGCGACGTCAGAACATATAATTGTGAAACGCCTTTCTGAAAATAATATAATGTACAGCGTCTGTTGCCCCTCTTGTCTTCAAGCAACAGGCCCAAGGACGACCAGCGATGGATCAGGGCCATGATCAGGGCCGGCCGTGGGGCCGGCCCGGCCCGTATTGGAATAGAAAAATTAACATCCTGTGGAAGCTACACTGATCTCAAAACTATGGTTGCAAAAATTCGAATATTTCAATGCAGAGTACTGCCATCGTTTTAACAATTTACACCAATTTTTTGACAATAGACGATGCGTTATTGTAGTACTCGTGGTGATGCAAGAAATAAACGTTTTGAAGAGATTTTATTCAATAATTATACTTCAAATGGAGGGATGTTTATGCCAGAATTTGTACCCAAAGTTGACTTGGCATCGTTGGCGAAGTTCTCTTATGTTGACATGTGTAAAATGGTATCTAGACTCTACATATCAGAAGAAGAGATTCCCACTGCTAAATTGAACGGTATGAGCTTAATACATGTTATTACGGTTCGATGCAAATGAATGCAAATGAGATATTAAATGGTTTTGTTTTGATCTATTCAAGCGAAACTATCAGGTACGATGGGCCATTCCATTTAATAACCGCACCCCCCCTAGTGAGGGTGAGGGTTGTACACCCTCTTGGATATTTTGCACTGTAGTACCCCTCTGGATTTTATCCTGCCTCTTGATTTTCTACCCCCAGGGATTTTTCAACTGTGTTTTGAGCTATTGAGGGTTTCCATTCTTAATTCCTTCCTTGGATGTCAGTATATATTCGCTTAACACATCCATTGGCATGACTATAACTCCATCTGCCTCAATTTTGGGCAAATTTTGCACATAAATACCATTGGATACCTATTTTTCTAGTTCATTTATTGCACCCCTAGGACAAGCCTTCAATTAGTAGGTGTACCCGTTGGATTTTTCGATGATTTACTTTGATATAACCTCTAGGATATTTGTGCCATGTGACCCCCCCTCCCCTTGGATATCCAAGACCCTCAATAGCGGGGGTGCGCTTATTAAATAGAATGGCCCAATAGTTACAATAGGTACAATAGGAACAGACTAAGTTGCATCTCGTTTGCATCCAACTGGAACTGAACAACAGCCATGGCGCATGTTTGAGGCGTTGACTGGCAAATACAAAAACAAATTTACTTGTAGATATAGGTTATTTGTGATTAAGTGATTTTTTATCCAAATGATGGGCAAGCCAACAATTTGCTGACGAATTTCTCCTATTTGTGTGGCTTTTACTACCATGAATTAAAAGAAGGTCAAACCTTTGTCGTAATATATCGTCGAAGTCAACTGAAAAGTTTTTAATGGCCATTTTTGAGATAGTTGCTTGCCATCTAAAGTCTCAAATTCACTTGATTGAAATATTATTTCCACTTCTTTTTACAACTTTTTCTTTTGATACACTATTGAATAAAGCCTACTCTTATATTGTACATGCTGTAACTGATAAACCAGTTCTCTTCAGTTATTTATATTTCGAACTGTTCATCATTTATTTAATTAAGTAATATTATTTAATTAAGTTATTAATTTAGTTAGCTTAGTAATATTATATTGTTTATATTTTATTATAAAATAAAATATAAAATAAATGCATCTTGGTTATATAAATATTACGCTGTCTAATGCCAGGTGATTTTTGCACTCATTTGTGGAAACTCTTGATGGTCAATAGTTTAAACAATGCACCCATGTTGCTTTTAGCACTTTGTGTCAAATTCTTTCAATTTCAAATCTCATGTTCCACGTAGTACATTAATTGAAATGCCATGTATACCATGAGGAAGGGTACATTCTGCCTGCAGTGCTGTCAACGGGGGGGGGGGGGGGGGGGGGGGGGGGGCGG
>JAOBYK010622888.1:0-11044 GCA_025434845.1 Phenganax subtilis | reverse complement strand
GGCCGTTGAGTGGCGGTGAGGACAAGACGGTCCGCTTTTGGAAGGTGCCTTGAACATGCTTGAAGACTTGAAGCATCCGGAACCTTCTAGGAGCAAAGGGCATCGCTACTAGGAGCGATCGGACGCTACTAGGGGCTCCTGGCATCGCTACGTATGGAGCATTCTTACTAGAAGCAAAGATTGAAACGAACCACACCGTTCCTATGGCCTTTCTATCAGCGGTCAACCTACAGAGTCACGTCCTAGTAGCGTCCTTGCTCCTAGTAGCGATTTTCTTTTGTGGCTTCCTTTCTCAGCCTTTCTCCTTGTCTTGACTTTCACACAGCTAGGTGGACAAAGGGACACACCTGATGTTCACCAGGCTTGGGCATCCTCACAATGAAAGGGTTGGATCAAGTAGATCCTTTTGTAGGCGCACGGTGCCAGGCACACCTATGCTGTGGACGCAGTTTGCGTGGCAGACCAAGATCGTTTCGTGTCTTGTGGCCAGGCGGGGTAAGCCTCGGAAGTTTTTGTTTTCACATGATTCAGTGCATGCTTTCCGGATCTTGACCCTGTTTGGTTACAAACGATAAGGGTTAAAATCCGGGCCACATCCTTTGAGTTGGGTGTGCACTCGAGCGATCCCTCGCCCTTTTGGGTCAAACTCCTGTTTCTTTGTGCCTTTGCCTTGACAGCTTGCCTTTCTTTCTTTCTCTAGCGCCAAAAGGTCTAGCCTGTGGCTATTGCACCAAATTAAATTTCTGTTGTGACATTTAGAGCTGCAGCACAAAAGTGCCCATAGGGGCATCGACATTAAAGTGTGCTACCAGTTTAGTCGTAGCTTCACGAAACCAATCTGGTATTGGCTCTCCCGTGTCACAGGCGGGGGTGGCGTGGCGGAAAAGGGCTGCAAGCACTGAACAGAAACCACTAGGGTACTGCTTAAGAATGCTAGTTTGCCAAGTCCCATCCGATCCTCGCCCAATACGGCTGGTCATAGGAAGGGGTGTCGTGCGCCCTTCAATGAAAAGCCGTTTGAAGTCTGGGCATGGGTTCGCCAACAACAAATCGGTTGGCTTAGGAGACAATCCTCCATATCGCCCTTGCTCGACTCTTAGTTTGAAAACTGTGGTAAATTTCAAGAAGAACTCAATTACAGGCAATCGCCATATTGATGGCAGCTCGCCATCCGGCATGGCTGGGTGTTCGATGACAGCAATCGACCCGCTCACGATAGCGATCCAGAACAACTTCAACGCCACAGCCAAAAGCTGATTACCAATGGACACCTGTTGAGTTTCCCGTTTGGTAAGGTTCTGAAGCCCTTGGGGTCTCGCAACCGACCTAACCGGGCGGGGTCCTCCATCGATCTCTGCAAATCTGGCCTTACTCCACGTTTCACATGGAGGTCCTGCAACAAAACCAATCAGCGCTCCGCATCTCAGTGCACGAGCAAAGAGTTGCAGCGTCTCTGGCTTCAGGAGGTTGCCATAGCAGACGTCGAAAATAATGTCCACGGAGATTGCCTGGAACCCGGCTCTTTCCAAATGGTCTTGGAGATCTTCATGGCGTCTTTCACCAGAAAATAGGTGGGCTACAACTTTGGGAGTATAATCCACTTCTCTGGAGACCTTCCCATGCAGATCAGAAAAAGACCAGGCGGCTCGTTGGAAAAACTGGCACGCATTCTCAGCAACAGTCTCCGTCTGAAAGTCGCCAGATAAGAACCATTCGGCGGATGCCTTGCTCGTAAATTGAGCAAAGACAGCGAGTTCAGCAATCAATACATCTTGGTGTGACAAGCACCATTTTTCACTCCATTCCGCAAAGCACGAAAGAATCTCTGCATGATGTAGCGTGGTCTCAAGCGTCGCAAGTCGAAGCTGTTCCAGCCAATAGGTCGGACTGGCTCGCTCACATGAGGCACTATCCCAGCTTTGTTGGAGTTGTCGATATGCTTGGTCAATATATACTGGAGCACAATCAGGCTCAGGGCAAGTCGGTCCTTCAGCTTGCATATACGGTTCTCGGAAACCCTTGCGTTGCTGGTTTTCCTTTTTGCTGTTTACTCCTGGCTCACATGGAACTTCCAGTCCTCGTTCCTGGTAGAAGTGGAAACATTTGACTGCTCTGCTGACATGGTTAATGAGGTCACTATGCAAGGGATATGTTCGCAAGCAGGCCTCACACGTGGTTCCACTTACATATCGTCGTGCAGGTTTTTTCCTCTGGTGCTTTTTGAACGAATGGACTGAAAGGTCAGACTGTCGTTGGAAACTACGTCTGCATGCAAGGCAGTAGAACTGTCGACATGAGTTAACAACATTGGGCAGAGCAAAACCTGCCCCAATGACTTCATGCATAATTTCTGACTGCCATGTTAGCCACTGGAGGTCAATCTCACGGGTGGAAATATGCCTGTTAACTGCAGCTTTGATGAGTCTCTTCCATCGTGCGGGTGATGACTGGACATGTGCAGCAAAAGATTCCCAACATAGTGTAGAAGGGTCAAGATCAACTTCAGGACAATGGGAAACCAACCAGGCAATGTCTGTACAGAACCTGGTATACCAGTCATCATCAGCCTGCAGGAGGCCCCAGATGTGAGGTTGCCCTCCTTTGCACAGTTGCAGAACATATCGTAACCGTGCTTGCCTCAAGGTGATTTCAGGCGCAGGCAATCTGAAGGCGTTCAAAACCTTATCATCACTCCATGTCAATGCTATAGACCCGAAATGGAGAAGGCAGACTCGTTTATACAACTTCATGAAGGAGACATGCAGCTGTTGGGTCTGTCTGCGATTCCTAGGCATCCAGGCTGCAGCATTAAAAGTGATGGTGCTGAGTATCATTGTTTCGAAAAGTTGTCTTTTCTTTTGGAGTGAAAGCGCCCGGTTGGAGAAGACTGGCCCTTTATACTTGGTCACCAGTTCGTGCGCAGCAGCGAACTTGGTTCGTGCATCAAGGGCGATGCCTGCTCCTATCTGGATCCAGGTTCCTAAGTGCTTATAGGAACCAACGAGCCGTAGCTGGTAATCATCGAACCTCGACGGTACCATTAAGGTGTGATCTTTGTGGCACATTTCACGCCTTAGCTTCAAACTATTAGGTCCGCGGAGGTCCAAAAGCAGCTCAGTCTTGCCAGGACAAAAGTTGGGCTTGAGGCCTGCACGAAGAAGCCCGTCAAAAAGCTCTCCGCTGACATCTTGGATAAGAGGCAGCAGCTCATCTGGCGTGGCAGCCGTGAAGGCAAAGGCAATGTCATCTGCCCAAATCGGTACAAGCGGCCCAAGCGGACAATGGTCATGTGTGGTGCGATAGGGACATGCATTCCCGTCCCAACTGATCTCGATCTGGGGGTATTTCTCTCTGGCAGTCTCAAGGATGGGCTTCAACAGCTGTGTCAAGGTGAAGGAGAAGCAAAGGTCTGCGAAGCTATCTCCGGGACGGCTACCCCTCCTTGATTCGACTACTGTGTGGTCACTCTTGACCTGAAACCATGTATGGGCGTAGAACTCTTTGAATAGCTCTTTCAGGAAGGGCGGTGTCTGCGCTGCATCAAGCGCAGCATCCTGCGCCAGCAAGCTCTGGAACTCATGAAAGGTGGCCGGTGGAAGGCCAAGAGTCTTGAAGAGCTCAGCAGCCCCCCGTCTATCAGCTTGCGGCGCTACTATATGCTGGCGGACAAGCCTATAAAAGGCGTTCGTGACATCAATGAACAATAGTCCAACCGCTTTGTTGGCTTTGACAGCTCCTCGATGGAATGATTGCAAGCCATGTGCGGCTTGAAGAATGCTTTGCCCCGTAAGCCCTCCTATCTGGAAGGGAAGGCGGGTATTCTCAAAGACATCCATCAAGTCATTCCTATAGATGGAGTGTACTGTCTTACCTATGACCGAGCTAACGAAAAGAGATCGATAATTTTCGGGTCGACTCGCATCCCCTTTCTTGTAAACTGGTGCTAGGTATCCACCTTTAAAGACAAGTGGTTCATGGAGATAGGCAACTTGCTTACACATGAGAGTGTAGTAAAGATCAGTCATTTGCTTCGGGGCCAGTGCAAGCAACTCTCCAGGTATTCCATCAACATAGTATGCCCTGCCTCGTGCTGTACTACGAAATTTTTGTTCGACTTGGTAGGCAGTCGGCAGATTCTCCCAGGAGATATCACATACAGCCGTCCTAGATTGCGCAGCTTCTTCAAACAGCTGGGCAAAAGTGGTCGTCTTACCATCTTCTTGGGCTGCAAAATATTCACGCCAACACTGCTTATGTTCTGCTTCGGTTTCAAAAACATGGCCATCAGTGTCTCGCAGCAGCGGAAGAGGTTGGATTGCAGAGACTTTCTTTCGCCCCCCAACCCCAACTGAACGCAGGGCTCGCATGAAGTCACGTGGTGTCATGCGCTGGGAGTCATTCGCCAACACTTCAAGGGCAGTGACCCTATCGGCTTTGAGGCCTTTGGTTAGCTGTTTGGTCGTGTCAGCAATGGTCCTCTGGGTGGACACAATCTCGCGCAAGGAGGCAAAAGCTTGTCCGACATTGAAGGACAAAATGCAATTTGTTCGCCATGCTTGCCAAGCAGCATGGATGGTGAATCTTCCTAATTGATCTTTCAGATTGCGAATCTTATCTCTCAATTTCAACCTGGCACACCGAATGTTCCAAGTCTCAGAGGAAATGTAACTCGCTCTAGGTTTGGACTGGCGAACCGGAAAAACTTCCTGGAGGTTCTTTTGCACCTGTGTAGACAGCTGCATAGCATGCACATCAGGGTCTTCTTGCCAATTGGGAACTTGGATATCCCGAAAGACTTTGTCCAGCTGTTCAGGTTTGGCATTGAGTAAAGCATCTCGATCAAAACGATGCGAGAAGCCTAGTGCTTTGTCAATCTTCAGGACAATCTTACAATCAAGTGCCAAAGGCGAATGATCAGCTCCGGCCATACTGGTATCAAGCGTATGTAGGACCTGGGTCCTGACGAAGGCTTGTCCCCAAGCAAGGGGAATGGCAAAATAGTCACATCGGGCCCCAGCACCGGTAGCGTGGCTGTGCCATGTGGCATGTCTGCCATCATGATGCCTGTCAAAAGTACTAGGCAGAAAGAGAGAAAACCGGCGCAGAAATTCAAGGAAACAAACTGCCCCATGGTCGGTCTTTTTCTCTAAACCAACATCACCTATGTACGGTTCAGCAGCCTCCGCAAAATGAGCATTCGCATCAAGTCCGCATATGATTGGGAGATGCCGGTCAAAATGTGGCTTGACGAGTTGGGCGAGCTGTCGCCAGAAGGCAGAAATAGTATCGGTAGGGTGCCCGCTATGTGGTGCGTGGCCGCTGATCAGGAGCAGATCAACCCCTTTGATTTTAGCACAAACAAGGAGAAGTTCAGAGTCAGCGTGTGTAACCCGCACATGTTGCTTGTCTGCAACAGGCTTTTGTGTCCTTGGGTCACGTCGCGAAATCCAGATCTCAACACCACCTTTACCTTTGCTGGCAGCACAGCCAATCCGTATATGTGTGCTTGAACAGATCATTTGATTCGAACGAGTCCGGCTCTCCTGCAAAAGGAGAATGTCAAGCCCGTGTGCACTCATCTGTTCTTTCAGATATTGTACAAAGAATGTGCCTTGTCTCTGGCCCAAGGTCGCAACATTGAAAGTAGCAGCAAAGAGTCGGTATGACTGCTCGGTTTGTCGTACTTGGGGCTCATGCATGAGAACAGCAGGCAATTTCTTCTTGATATCAGGCTCATTCCTCAAAGCAGGCAGATTCATCTTGCATCCTTCAAAATCAGGGAAGAGGGACTCTCGCCCTGTCTGCTCAAAGAAAAGCCATAGCATTTCAATTGGATATCGCTTCCCGAAAACATATGCAACATAGTCCGGACGGTGTCCAGGTCGCAGAACAACTTGGTGATGATATGCATGTTTTGCAAGGCTGTCAGCCAATTCATTCCCAAGGCATCCTGTATGGCCACGGACATGTTCCCATACACACGCATGTTCTTTACCCAAGTATGCATCCCAGGACCGTGCAAGCGCTCGGAGAATGCGCAGTTGCTTGTCAGATTCAGCTATTCTGGCTTGGCCTGCAGCTGGTTGTCCGACAGAGGTTGAGTCATATCTCAGGGCATGTGGCACCTCAAGTCCATGGCAAAGACACCATTCCAAAGCCTTAATGAGTGCATCTGCTTCGGCACTGCGTGCATCAGCATGAGTAGCACCCGTCCAGCCTTCAGACATTGGGTCAATCTCCACCAAACCATAATCAACATCGCCAAGATAGAGCTGGCCCTCATCATAAAAAAGGACCACAAGGGCCCATGCAGCTGATTTCTCGGCGTCATTGGTGTTGGAACCATCAGTGTAGATGATCACTTCCTGAAATCTGTCTGGTCTTCCTACCCGCAGCGAATCGAATTCATCATGAAGAGTCGGGCCAAGAAGGCTCCGGATTTGTTTCCAGTCATGATGGACTGTCGTCTGCTTTTGGAGCAAGTCATGGAGAAGGGGTGTTAAATTCGGCAATTCAACACTCGCTTGCATTGTTGCTTGCGAGCTCTGCGCTTGCTCACTTCTAGGCTTTGGTTGGAGATGATCCCAAAGGGAAATCCTGACCGGCATCTTGGTGCTAGGGTCTGAGTCAGATCTCCAACACGCATGACTTCTTTGTCGATCCTTTTCAACCTGTAGTCTCTGTTGTTGGCAGGTAGTCATCCCATAAGGCCAAGAAGCAGCCACTGGATTGACATGTTCACTATTTGTGGCATCAATCACAATTTCATGAATGCCAACCACAAAGTAGTCATCAAGGCATTGCAGTTTGTAGCTTAGCCACCAAACAGGATTGCCAGGTGGTCGGAGTTGTTCAAAGGGATCAAGCTGCCATGCCATGTACATGTAATCTCCCGCAATCCAGGGCCGTTGTACTCCATCAGGAGACCGTCCAAGCTGGTTGCGCTTAGGAGTTGTGGACCATCTGACACCAATTTGCACAAAAGCTATTCCTTCTATCAAATTGGCGATGGCAGGGTCATATTCGCAAATGCGTTCTTCCGACCTTTGCTCAAAGGTGAAATAGGATCCAGTAGGAAGAGTAAGGAACTGTCCTCGAAGTACTCGTTCTCTATCTCTTGGTGTGTGGCCATATAAAGCACATCCATTGTCAAGTCTGGAGGCATCCATCTCAGCAGTTTGTATCAAATGTTCCGCTTGACAGGCTTCAAAGCAAACACTCACAGCAGTAACCTGAAATGCTGCACATTTCTGTTCAGCTAAAAAGTAGCGATTGCCTCCATAGAAGTCATCGTGCTCCAGAACAAGGAAATGCAATGTTCCATCACCCTCATATCTCTTGGTGACTGGGACAAAATAAACTGGCAGTTGAAGATCCTGATTGTAGACTATGTTCCAGAAGATCTGCGTCCATGATTGGTCCTTCATAATACACGTAGTCGGCATTCGGACTAGGTGTTCATAATGACGGAAAATCCAGAAATGGATCGTTGGTTCACGTGGTAGTCCACCACTCCAGATGTTGCGCACCTGGATCTGAACATAGTCTTTGTTTGGTGGCAGGAAGTGCCCATCATGTGGCAGCCTGATTGGCCATCTCCAGGTATTCCACGGTCGGAGTTGCTTCTCTATAACCGGTATGTATCTCCGTATCTTCTGCGGTGGTGGCAAAGGGCAGAGTTGCATCAGGAGAACATTGTCGTCATCTTCAGTATCCACACCATGAGAAGCATCATCGGTGACAGATGGTCCTGCTGCATCAGCATCGCAGGTTTGGTCAGGCGTAATGTATTGGACAAATCCATACGGCCACATTCCATGTAGGACTCTAGCTTCCTGTCGCAGGTCAGTGTGTACTTCTATGTTTACCTTCATTCCTTGGAAGGCCCTCCATGAAATGAACCAGGGTAGCTCTCGTCCTTGATGGAGGATCTTGCAGCCATGGTTCCAGCTGTCACAGATCTCTTCAAGTCGAAAGGTTTGTAAAAGGACCTCTCGATTGAGGGTACAGGGCAGCAGGTCAACGGATGTCTGCAGTTCCATGGGCATGGTTTGCTGCCAGATCACTGTATACATAAGACAGTGGTCTAGGTCAAAACCTTCCTTAACAAGCACAATAAGATCATCTTGTTCATGTTGTTCAGATGGCGTTGGGATAGGTCGTACAACAGCCAATAGTAGCCGCTGTTCCAGAGCATTGGTCCTTCGCAGGTGCTCTCGTGCATAGCCAATGAATGATCGCTCCGTCCACTGAAACGTTTCATCAAGCTGCAGAAACGAGTCTGGGCCACTAGGTTCAATCAGCTGGAACTTGATGGTCGGCCATTGTCTCCGTGATCGATAATAGGCCCATGCTTCTTCGGCTAGAGCCCAGTATCCGTGCAGAGCTGTGCGGGCATTGGCTCGCTGGAGCATCTCTTGCCATCGGAAATTTTCAACCAGCTCATCTTCATCAGAGTCTGAGATTACTAGCGCGCTCCCACTGCAAGAGTGCGCTAGTTGGAACAGGCCTGTATCATCATAATCTTGGTCATGTGGGAAGTGCAATTGTAGACTATCAACCACTGATGATTGGGAGTCCCATGTGACTTGGGAACTGCTTACCAAAGTCCCTGTTCCCATGTCAGTGGCCGCATAGCCGTGATCCCATCTGTAGGGAAGGACACGAATGCTGATAAGGTCACCTGGTTGTAGTGGCAATAGCCATTGTGGTCCAACCCATTGATGATTATGCTCTATGACAACATCTCTCTGAATGTCAATATGCAGCATGACCCACTCTAAAATATGTTGAGCAGTCACACTTTGCGTGGCCACATAGGTAAATGGTCTGGTCTCGTCAGTGCCAAAGTATACAACTACCACTGGGATGTCATTGCCACGGCATTCATCCACCATGAGAATCGTGGGCACATTCTGCTGGATTTCATATGGCAGTGGGAAGACACGAAAGTGTTCATAGTTGGTTGGTTGTCCTTGTCCTCGACACCAAGTTTGAAAGTCTTCATATGGCGGGCATCCCTGGAGGTTGCGAATAGGGCATTGGGCTTCAAATGCATGTGTGACATGCTCACAGAAGGTGATGCAGTGCACTAGCAGATGCTCCGGTAGTGTAACCAGTGGTTGCCCTTGCCAATAAGCAAGAAGATGGTTTCTCGCCTCAATGAAGGTCTCATCCTGTCCAGTGGAGTGGAGTGGCCTGTCAATGGGCGGCGGCCCGCTACTTGCAGCTGAAGCTGTGACTTCTGCAGATCTCGTCGACAGAGTTACAGGTGGAGAGATTCCATGTAAGTCAGTCTGCATCAAAGTAGTCTCATCGAAGCCCTCAGGAAGTATATCTCCATTCTCATCAAAGCGGAACTGCGGTTCGCCACACATTGGAGGCAGTGGTTTGCCTTTTGGCACAATCTGCACATATGCAGCGTTCGGTATGGCCGCTATTTCCATGGCTTTAAAGACACGATAATGCATACCATCATGCCAGTACATCTCAAAGTCCATTAGAACCGAATGGTGTGCTTCAATAGGACCACCAACAAAAAGTGCAACTATCTCTGCAACGGTAGCAAGTATTGCCACCCGCACAACTCCACGCTGCAGGATGTTGTTGAAGGTGAGGTCCGCCCTGTAAACTGGTACAGAGAACGTGCAACTTGCTGCGAGTTGCTCCAGCAGATGGTAAAGATTTGGTGATAACATAGTATTGAACCTCACTTGGCTTTGAGTCCCACAATTGTAAGACCCATTCCTGCCATGAAGGGATTTCAGTTCGCAACAGGAGCTTTGTATCACGTAGCTGGACAGATCTGCCTTCACCGGGTAGCATCCAGAAGCTAACAGTACCTGCAGCTGGAATTTCCATAAGTGTAGCGTCTTGACTTCTTGTAATAGCCACATAGATTTCATCAGAAGCAAGTCTGACTCGGTGGTTCAAGAAGGCATGTCGGGAAATCGTTCTTGGCGGGGAACCAGAGGTTTGTATTGTCTCTGTCTGCATAAGGCTATGCAGGTCAGCGTCAAGCAAAGGAGTTGCAGTGTTCTCTCCTTCATCTTGTTGACCCAACAGTTTCTCATCACCACTATCTGTTCCCTCTTCATGCATTCTCCCAGACAAGGTTTGCTCATACTCCGATGTCCAAGAAGCAGAATCATCAGAGGAGGAATCATTATAGCTGTCAAAGCAGGTGGAGTCTTCATCTTCATGGTCAAAATTTCCTGGCCATTCGCTGATTCTGATAAAATCTCCATCGAAGAGCGTAATATCATGCCCAATCAGGTAGTTGCGTCCCCTGACAGTAGCATAACACTCAGACAGTCCTCGACAAGCATGCCCTGGAAGCGCAATGTTGAAGAGGGTTTCAACTTGCACCCTGTTGCCCGTTGGCCATAACAATGCAGATCCCAGCATAACAGTTTCCCGATGCGTTGCCTCGATCAAAACTGGTAGAAATTCAGCTGCTCTTTCTGGATACAGAATTAGATGGAGTCGTGCTCTCTGTTGATACACTGGAGGAGGTTCGACTTCAACGAAAGCATCCTCAGATCCCTGTGACCCAGTGAGATCGAAAACTCTCAGCCAGGCAGGGTCGTCTTGTCGAGTAGCTTGGCCATAGCGCCTAAACCGTGTACAGTATTCATGAGGCCTGTCGTTTCGGTGCAGCCAAACATACAGGAAGCCATCCCCACCAGAGTGTTTCCGCATATAATCTCGAATACGATATGTCAATGATGTGCCATGAGGAACGGTGACTTGCATGAGAGCCTGGTCTTCTACTTCATATCCACACTGTCTGTTTGCTTGTCTTCGACCTCGAAGAGTCAGGACAAAACTCATGCCATGACGACAATCAACCTCATCCAGGTAATGCCACTCTCGAGGTTCTACCTCTCCAGCGATCTCCAGGACACAGGTGTACGTTGTGGAAAAGCAAACTTCAGCAAGTCCAAGTTTGAAGAGAATATCCCTGACAGTCTCATGTGGTTGATACAAGACTGCAACTCGTTTTGGACTGCTGGGGTATAGTACATCGATGAGGTACACCCGC
>JAOBYK010622666.1:0-11045 GCA_025434845.1 Phenganax subtilis | reverse complement strand
GCTTGCTAGCCTAAAGCCTTTTGTAGTCTCTAACTCATAAAGTAAATTGTTACAATTACCTGATACAGGGTCACACCAATTACCTACTTCATTAACTATCTCGGGCATGGAATTGAGATTAACCTCAGAAGCTCCTCTAACAGATGTACTTGGGATGTTGCAGGCCGAAAATCCAGTTTCGTTGAACTTGGGCTACGCATTTGCGGCGAAATGCGTTTTCCCCTTAGAAACATAATGAATTTAGATGCTAGGAAAGCTGAACCTTTGGGGTTTAGATGTAACTGGCTTCCATTTAAGCATGAATTGGTAAGATATGGTAAGAAGTTCGTGGTACAGCGTGCGCACTTGCAAAGGCTCTTGAAGATCAAGTGAGTGCCTGATGAGAATGATGTTTCGGGGTTACGTCGATTGTGCAACTGCGTTGAAACCCACTTTAGGGGTCTCGAAGCGTTGGGAGTTAACAAGGAGTCGTATTCGCTGATCGTGGCCAGCCGTTTTCAGAAAGCTGCCAGAGTCTGTAAGACTTTTCGAACACGAGGAAACGGGTACCATGAATGGAACTTGGACGATTTGTTGAAACCCTTGAAAAGCAAGGTTGTATTGCATGAGGAACATCAACGAAAGGAGCCGGAGAAGAAGAACGAACGAGAGAATACGGGTAAGCAACGATGGACACATGGACCGTCATCAGCACAAGCTTTGTTGACCAGGCATGGAGTCAAAGTTTGCGCATTTTGTCTTGGTCTCATCACCATGAGGAATGTCAAAAAGTCAACGCTTTGGAAAACCGTAAGCAAATATTGAAAAAGTACTCTCGATGTTATAACTGTTTAAGTAAAGGTCATGTTTCACATAATTATAGTGTTGAAGTAAAATGTAATGCATGCAAAAAGGAACACCACACAGCCTTGTGTGATGCGGGAATTAAGCCCAAGGGACCTGAGGTAGACGGGAAGGGTGGGAAAACAAGTACCACTACTCTAGTAGTTAGTCCAAAAAATAACGTAAGCAGTAAGTCTGAATCTAGTATAGCATAGCAAACTGCTCAAGCAATGTTAATTGGTCGTAAGAATGCACAGGTTAGAGTATTGTTTGATACAGGTAGCCAGAGGTCTTTTGTCACAGCAAAACGGGCAAAAGAAAGTGACTGTAAAGTGTTACGTAAAAAACCTTTAAGTGTTGGGACATTTGGGCAAAGAGCTTTGAATACTGCAATTCGCGAAGTTGTTCAGTTAGATTTAAAGTCTTTATATACCAATAATGTGTCTATTGAAGCTTATGTTGTGCCAGAAATTTGCTTCATTAGGAATCAGCGTTTGGAGTAAGTAAAAGATAAGTACACACATTTGAGGAGACTTTGGTTGTCCAATGTTTGTACGTGTAATGTAGATTTAGAAGTTGATGTCCTTGTTGGTGCTGACTATTTGTGGCTGTTCCAGAAGGATTGTGTTGTGCGTGGTGGGCCAGACGAGCCTGTGGCGATAGATACGGCTCTTTGATGGGTGCTGTCAGGGCCTGTTGCATTGGGAAATTGTGATGAGACGGAGACTGTGAATGTGAGTTTTGTTGAAACTGAAGTTTGTGAATCAGGTCTTGAAAATTTGTCTAAGTTTTGGGATCTTGAAAGCATAGGAAAGTTTAACGGGGCTATGTTTAAAAAAAGGAACGGGGAATGGGAATGGGAAATGGGAATGGGGAATGCAGTTCTATTTTCTACATCTATTTTTCTATATTTCTATTTTTCGTCTAATTTTCTATTTTTCTATGTCTAAAGCAATAAACAGAGGTACAGTCAAGTCGCATTGAGGACAACCCGCTATTAACGAGAATAGTTTGCAAATCCTGGCTGAATTTATTATGAAATGTAATGAAATAACTCTCTCGCAATTACGGCATTGGAGACACTTCATGTGGCCATCACACATTCTAATTGTTGTACTCCTGTTACTACGTACATGTATTTTTCTCTGGACACAATACGAAAGTGTTTTTAACTTACACAGTGTAAGTGTAAGTTTTTAACTTACACAGTGACATATTTTTCTGCTTCTATTTATCTGAGGAAGTACTTTGAAGATTCCGATACTCTAATTATATATTTCTATTTGAACTATGTTACTTGACGTTGAAGGAAATAACAGACATTTGACACCGATTGTTGTATTTGTGGCTTTGGAATAAAATATACGTATTTAAATGTATGATGTTTCACTTGTATTTTGACTGAACATATTGAACCAAAAAACAACAATACATCTTTTTGACATGTTACATCCTAAAACTGGGATTTTTTTCACGGACACTAAATGACAGTCCCCAGGATGTCCGCTATAACAAGAGTTGACTATAGATATAAGTTTGACCTGTGTAGACCGTGCCAATGATAGCACACCAGCGTTTTCACGCAGTGTTGCCAGCAGATTTGTAGAAATCTCCAGTGAGCTCCCTAAACATCCTGAGATTCTCTGCAAAACACCGATATTTCAATCTCCTTTCCTAGACTTGCAGTGTCTAGGCAGCCTATTCTCCAAGTTTCTTAGTACATGTTTTCTAAACTGCGCCAATTCACGGGTTTTTTTGCAGGAGGCGAAACGTTTTGCTTTTATCGCGAGTGGTGTTGTATACATGAGCTTTTGATATAATTTCACTTCACATTGAGAGTTGTCACAAAAAGAAACTCATAAGTAGAGAAGTGACAAATATATGCCAAATGTACACCACTAAATGCAATCAATCTGGAACTATATCACAAGCTGCTCTACACACACGCAAGTAAATACTTGACGGAAAAGCAATTACAATTGGTGTCGAGACAAGAAAGGAGTAATAATGCAATTTGAATATTACAGCTCTACCACCAAAACTTAAGGCCAATAGTGCTTGCGGCGTTAAGATTACATCTGCCGAAGCAAGACCATTTCCTAAATACTTGTAAAGACAAAGTTAAATAAATAAGTCGAAACTCTCATTTTCGTTTTTGTGTGTAAATAGTTATATTTTGGATGTCCTTTCATGCCAGTGGTACACATCATAACTACAAACTCTTTTTCTTCATTTCGTCATGAAATTTCAGGAAGTTTTGGTGCCAATTTCTGGGCCGTACGTCATTTAGTAAAAACGAAATCTGACAACAAAAATGCAGCTCAGTGGTGTTCAAATACGAGCGCACAAAAACTTGATTTTCATAAAAACTGGTTTTTAGCTACTTTTACCAAAACTTCAAAACCTAAGTTTTGAACTTCCCTTTCTCAGAAATCCAAAAATCCCGATATTGACTTTGTGAAAAAATATCTAAAAAAATCTAAGCTGCTCCAAAAAATACCCAGATTTCGGGATGAAATCCCAAACTTGGCAACACTTTAATAATGCCAGATTGTCATGTGTTACTGATGTCTGTATTAACATAACATCTTTCTATGATGTTTCCGACTCTAAGAAGACCACACACACTTACGCTTTTAGATGCTGCATATGTATGTGAGGTTGTCAGAATGCAAACAGTGAATTATGCGACAACGCAGAGTTCAGCTCTGCTGCAAAGTGTGTTGGTCCTTTTACATATTAGAGATCTATTTAGTACTGATATATATTACAATATGTCCCCCAGTTTTTATTGGACCAGTCCTCATGCACCAGCGAAAAGACTGGAAGACGTACTCCATATTCACCAATATGCTTATAACCGAATGCCCTGATCTCAAAGGAATTCTTGCATGTGGAACTGATGGAGAGAAAGCTCTAATTGATGGATTGAGGCGGAACTTTCGATTTGCATTATTCCTTCAATGCTTCATCCACTTTAAGGATAATGTAAAGAGAGAGTTGCAAAGACGAGGGATTTCTCCAGTGACTAAAAAGCTTTTTGTGGATGCAATTTTTGGAAAACAAGAAGAACAGGTGAAATATGAAGGGTTGGTCAACTGCAGCAGCGAAGAAGAGTTCGAGACAAAGTTGGAGAGCTTGGAGGAGAAATGGAACGCCTTGGAAATGGAGTGTGGCCGTTCAACTCGTGGAATCATGTTTTATCAATGGTTTTGTAAAGAGAAGGTACAATACACGTTCACAAATAATTTTCATCCTCTCTTGAGCCCCATTAATATTCTAATTGACATAAATAAGGAAGTAATGGTAAATAATGAAGCGTACATTTGACAATGATCTTCACTGATATACAGTGGCTCCTTTCTTACGCAAAATCCATAACTTAAGAAATAAAAAGGACTTCTAAAAATTTTAAATTTTAAATTTGAACGTCCAGTCGATTACAATATACTGTCGAATTAAGAAGGAATTTTCAACTACCAGCCAGCACGCGAAAAATTTTTCTTCTCAACCATTTTGAAAATAATACAATCCACAATTTATTGGTATTTTTACTCCTCTGGCTACCATACTCTACATTTTTTCCCGTAAAATCCTTGCATTTTTCCTTTTTTTTTGGAAATCCTGGTATTTGACTTCTAGTCTCAGTGGGATTAACGTTACTAAACGGGACATCTTGTATGGTGTGAAGCAAGCGTACACGATAAGCAATATCAGTATGTTGTTTTGATTTGCAGGCTGACCAGCTTAAGCAGTCAATGTTAAAGCCAGTCAGAGTCAAAGCTGGTCTTGGAAATCCTCCAAAGGAATACACCAACAATGACACGGAAGCGGGAAACTTCATGATCAAACACGCCCTGCAGTTCAATCCGAAGAAACCCCAAGAATTTGTCGAGGAGATGCACAATATCATTGAAGCACAGTATCGGAATGAAAAGCGTGCATTATTCGGGAAAGGACCGTACGAAATCAGACCAGAGTTTCAGCATCTTGCCATTCCCGATAGTCAGCTAGCCAAATTAACTCCCAGTGAGAGAATCTCTAAAGTCGAGAAATATGTCAAGTCTGGAGTGGATAGCAAGAAATGCCTAGGTCACACCAAAAAGTGCAAGAGTGTCAATCAGGGGTCTTCCGTCCTTTCAGTTTCCGCCTCGTCATCAGGAATCTCAATCATTCCCTTTTCCGTTCTTCAAACGATGTTTGATAAAGCAAACGATCTCGTAAGGGATCCTGAGATGCAGAATGTTGTGGCAAAACCTGGAGCTACTGATGGGTCGTACGTCATCGCAGGTTTTGGGAATGTGATACATAGCGTTTCCCCAGGGAAAGCAGGCTGCCTCAAATGCGATCGAAGCTGTGTCAACTATTCGACAAATATTTGCATGCACATTTTATCTGTAGCTCACGTTCGTGGCACCTTGGTAGGATTTGTCCAGTGGTAGAAGTGATCACGACGAGGTCCAAATGCTATAGGCATGGCTCTTGGAGGTGGACCAATCAACGCTGGGAAAAAGCCAAGCAAACGAAAAAAATCAAACAAATCAAAACCTTCCGTGGATGAAGTGGTTGATATGTTTGCCAAAGATCATACATCTACAGACACCAACCAAGCTGCAATTGCAACTGTACCACAAAATGTTGCTCCTCCATCACAATCTCTTGTACTTCAAGCCACTTGTTTTCCTGCAGCTCGTACTATAGCTCGTCATTCATCACTAGCAGCACCACAACACACATTTTCTCCTATGCATGGCAATGAATCGACATCAGAATACACTCGAACAACGATTCCAAACACACCCTGTTTCAGTTAACGTCACTACAACCAAAAATTTTTTTGGGCTCAAGTGGGTTGCAGGCACTACAGTATCTTGATGTTATGGCTGTAAAGGAGTCATAAAAAACCCCCAGATTCTATACCTGATGACCTTATCGTGGTTTATCGTGATATTCGTCAATCCTGAGATCGAAATACCGGCCAAGTTCGAGTTACAGCTGAACCACAGAACGTACATTTCCATCTTCAAGCAATGTGCATTAAAGTAAAATATCCCAACTATTCAGGTGCAAGTGCCCTCGTGGTTCCCCATGAATTCCGACAATATTTGAAATATGAGCAAATCAAAAGACTAACTGAACAGTTTGGATGGCTTCCTTAAAGACTAAGACAAAGGATAAAAACATTGTTTGAAATCAGATTTTCTTGCAAAGTAAATGATGTAATTAAGCCCAAAAATTTGTCAATACTGTTATTAGTTGTTATTCGTTATTATTCTTCATTAACTATTGTTTTGTTAAATTTGAACATTCCATTGATCAATTCAATTTTCTTGTTTCAATTAGAAGTTTTAATTAATCAAATCTATAGACGGGGGACTAACTTTTAAATGTTAATTTGCAGGATTAAATGCGTTTTCCATAGCATTGCATAGTGTAAAATTTTCCATTCTCTGTTCCCGTCCCCATTTCCCATTCCCATTCCTCGTTTTCATTTCCATTCCCCGTTCCCATTCCCATTCCCATTCCCCGTTCCCATTCCCATTCCTTCTTCCCATTCCTATTCCCCATTCCCATTCCCTGTTCCTATTCCTATTCCCCGTTCCTATTCCCCGATTGCCCGTTCCTTGTTTTAAACATAGCCGTTTAACGGCCAACGTGATTCAGTAGGCTTACCTTGGAAAGAGAGTCATGATCTGTTGCCAAGTAATTTTTTATAATCTAAGTTATAAGCGCATGACAGGTCAAATTAGAAGCATTAGTAAAGAGCCGGAATTATTAGCTGAGTATGACTCAATAATTAAAAAACAGGAAGAGACAGGTATTATTGAGAAAGTAAGTGAAAGTAAAATAAGTGCGGACTCTAAAGTTCATTATATTCCACATCAAGCCTTTGTTCACAAAGGCGCAAAAACCACTAAGATCAGAATTGTTTATGACGCGTCGGCAAAGGCTCAAAAGTCAAGTATTTCATTGAACGAGTGTTTGCACGCTGGACCTTCGCTTAATCCGCTTTTATTTGATATCATTGTTTACTTTTGAAAGCAAAGGGTCGCGCTAGTAGCAGATATTGAAAAAGCGTTTTTTAATATTGAAGTGCATGAAAACAATCAAGATAGTCTTTGTTTTTTATGGGTTGATGATGTTTTGCGCAATAATTTGAATCTTGTAGCGTACAGGTTTTGTAGAGTTGTGTTTGGAGTGAATTCATCCCCATTTCTTCTCAACGCGACGGTAAGACATCACTTAGATAAGTATGCGCTTAGTGATCCGGCATTTACCGAGAAAATGCGTAGGAGTTTTTATGTAGATGATTTAGCAACCGGTGAAAACTCTAGGGAACACGCATAATTGCTATACCAGTATACAAAATCTAGTAAGCGCATGGCAGAAGGCGGATTTTATTTGCGTAAATGGCGCACGAACGACAAGGTTTTGAGAGCGCAAATTGATGGCCAAAATGTAGATTTAATGCTGAACAGCAACTAAGAGTCCGAACCAATGTTTGCGCAAACAACACTTGCGTGTCAGGCAGGAAGCCAAAATGATAAAGTCTTAGGGTTAGAATGGGATTGCGTAGGCGATTTGATCAAGTTTGGCTTCACGCATTTGCTTGAAAAATCGCGAAGTTTAGAACCTTCGAAGCGCAATGTATTAAGTCTTCTTGCATGCATATTCGACCCCTGGGGTTTTTAAGTCCAACTATTGCAAAGGCTAAGATATTGTTTCAGAAGATTTGTATTAGTGGTTTAGATTGGGATGATGTACTAAGCACTGTAAATGTTTGAGAGAGAAGTGGGAAAGATGGTTAGTAGATCTTAGTCAAACTAAGGAAGCTGTAGTCGAGAGGTACGCTAATGAAAGAGAGAGTAGTGCAACAACTCAGAAGGCAGAAGTCAAGTATTACTTGCATGGTTTTGGAGATGTGTCAAAAAGAGCGAATTGCACTGTAATATATCTTGATGCCATAGAAAACGGCATAACATATGTTAAGTTGATCGCGAGTAAAACTCGAGTTGCACCAATTAAAGAATTAAGTATACCACGACTAGAATTAATGGCAGCTAGAATTTTGGCACAGTTAATGCATGCTGTAAAAAATGCTTTAAGATCAGAATATGAGTTTGAAAGCACTAAGTACTTGACCGGACAGCAAAACGATGCTGTGTTGGATTCGCAATGTGGGTGAATGGAAACAATTCGTTCGGCATCGGGTTGATGAAATTTTGAGGTTAACCAATAAACATGATTTGGGACATTGTCCCGGGAAGGAAAACCCTGCCGTTTTAGGATCTAGAGGTGTTTTGGTTTCAGAACTAAAACATAGTAATCTTTGGTGACTAGGACCCCATTGCTTGAAAGGATTACCAAGTGATTGGCCCCAGTTAGATGATATCCGGCGATATATAGGTGTTTGTCAGATGGATCAAAGCGCTAGCTGAAGCGCTTTCGGAATGAGTTTTCGTTGTAGGTAAATTCGGTGGGAGTAGAGCATAAGGCAAATAGGGACCGCCAAAATGTGGCTGTGAATCAATACGTGTATTCATCCAGCTGGAGCGCGGAACGCATTGAGGAAAGCCAGGGAAGGCCTCTTGGACATATGAGTGTGATGGGGCACTTTCACTGGGTCGCGTTTGGTTTGGATTTGAATTCATTGTGATCCTTTAGAATACAAAGGATAGTGCAACTGCCTGCAATAGTTTTGTTTGCATTTCGAATTTGGCACGTTAGTCCAATTTGTGGTCTTATCAGGGATTTCTAATGCTACTTAAACAGAGAGTGTTTCTATTGGTGGCGTTGTATCGATCCTCTTGAGATACGCATTCTAGTACAGTTCAGTCACCGAGCCTACCGTGCTTGAGACTTGCTGTGGTGCTTTTGTGGTTTTAAGCAAAATGTATCAAGTTTCAAGCAAGCTTGCATTATGCATTTTGCGCGGTCACACTATCAAGCGTGCTTGGAAGCTGACATGTTGACAGATTCAAGTGGATTACGTTCAAGCAAGCACGATTCTAGCGCTGGTGTGACCACAACCTAAGTAAACGTAAAATTTGTGTATTTAGTTAATTGGTATGTAGAGTTGGGTAAGCTATGTCAAGATTGTACAGATTAATAGAGTGACGAAGCGTAGGTGAATGTAAAAAATATATTATTGAAAATTGAAAAACGTGTGTTTTGTGTAACCAGCCGTGCAGTTAAATTCGTTGAACGAAGACAGCGAATTCTGCGACACTGACAGCGTATGTGATAATGAGTGCAAAGCTAGAAAAAAAAACAAAAGGAAAAAAGAAACGCTCACGTCACAGTTCAACTTCTAGTTCGGATGAGGAGAGTTGGCATCGTTCGCTGCGACGTAAAATGTTGTTCAGTAATGCAAACCCTTCTGTTTTTTTGGGATATAATTACGATGCAGTTGAGCCGTACTTCAGTGCTGGGCATCATATGCCGTACTTGAATCTGCCTTGCACTGGCAGCGATGTTCACTATCCATGTACAGCCCGTATGCCTACGACACAACAACCGATTTCATTTGGTACTGTTGTCACGCCTCAGCACTCCCGAGGAGTTGGCACTGCGATGCCTTATCAAAATTTTGAATTAATTGAGAGTCAAAACAAGTTACCTACTGGTTCTTCCGGCGATCCAAATGATATGAACATGAAGGCTCCATTTGACCTACTTGTCGATGCTGCTAACGCATCCAATAAATTGTAATTACGATGTCATACTGAAACTGTTGGCAAGTCATGACTCATGCATGTGTGAAAAATTCTTGTTGTATTTGACTTTGTTTTACTTTGCGATTATTACATTGCAAAAAGTTTGCGGACGTTTGTTTAACTATTTACGAGTATGTCTGTTCACGATTGTATACCTTCTCACATTTATCGTTACTGTACAGGTTTTCTTGCGCATGTAACTTTGCAATACTATATAGATATATGTCACAAAAGTATTGCAGTGACCAACGATCAACGTGTAGTTACTGCTGTTTTGCAACCGCTTTTGTCACATTTTCTACTCTCGAAAATAATGCTTCGCTTCTGATTTTCGCCAATTATGTTGTATATTACAAAGTTTCTAGTAAAGATTGTAAAATGTATAGCTTTATGGCAAAATCGTTATACATAACCACATTTTCTAGAATAGTTGTGTGATATTTGTGGCGTAATGAAACTCAATGCATCCAAAATTGCAATTTCTGTATACTTTTATAGCTTTATACTTTATACTTTTATTCAATATAGCTTAAATTTATAGAACAATTAAATTTAGATACAAACATATATATATATATATATATAGCTCCTGCTCATGTAGTTTGAGCACTCTTGGATTGGGTGGAGAGTCTCACTCTAAGACGTTCACTATTTGCATTATGCTTTGCTCGCTGCTCTCAGTTTGCGCACTCTTGTGACTTCACAATGCAATCCTTTCCCACAATGTGTAACCATACATCCTGTGCCCAAGTTAAGGAGCTATATTTAGGGTGGAAATAACACACTTTTTACGTGCCAACCCACCAACTCAATCAAAACGATCAATACAACAATATCCAGCACACATTCATACAAATCTCACCAATACAACCAACTCAACCAACTCAACCAACACGACCAATACAACCAACTCAACCAACACGATCAATACAACCAACTCAACCAACACGATCAACACAACCAACTCAACCAACACGATCAATACAACAATATCCAGCGCACATTCATGCAAATCTCACCAACTCAAGTCACACACTTATTCGAGGGCACTATCATGTTCAGCATATATTTTTTTAATACTGATAGTGTCCTCTGTTTCTCGTGTGTATGCCATCAGGTAATATGATACGTTTGTCATCGTTCCCACTTAAACATAGTTTTAAGAAATTGATTATAGTTGTTAAGTCCTAAGTACCTAAACTTATCTTTTAATAAAACATGAGTCAAAAAGAAAAAGACCCAAGGTTCCCTCTTTGTGTTTGTGGTTATAGAAAATATATTAAAAAGAAGAATAGTATTACGTGTCGTATTTGTTTAAACATGTACAAAATTCCTTATATTAGAGTAGTATTATATATATTTTTATTTTTATTTTCAAGGCGTGGTAGCTAAGCCATGAAATTAGTATATTTTACTATTACAAGAAATCGCTGACAATGTAAAAAATAGGTTAAAATCGGGTGTTTTTCCAGGGGGGTGCTCAAAAGATAATTTATGCATAGATGG
>JAOBYK010622555.1:0-11048 GCA_025434845.1 Phenganax subtilis | reverse complement strand
AAATTAATACCCCGTTCGAGAACTTGGGTATCCATTTCCCGCGCGTAACAGAAAAATATACAAAATTTGCCAACTTTGCACGGCTATATTTTCCTTACTTTATAACACTTCGCATCCAAACTTGGGACTTTTACTAAGTTCAGGATGCTCTTCCCGGCTGTGGTAAAAGACTTTCCTAGTTCAAACTTTTTTGAAATTTTTTCTATTGCTCCTCTTTGAGCTCCAAATCCTTGCGCCTTAACTCCAGCTCTTCCTTTTTCAAAGCCATTTCTGTTTCAGCTTTGTTTTGCAGAAATTGTACGGCAGAGGCTCTTCGCTTGGAATTTGAGGCTTTTTCAGGTTGGTCGTTTGCTTCATTCTTTCTTCTCCGAAAATGTTTCTAATGCTTTTTGACGTATATCTTCTGCTTTGGCCTTCTCGTTTGCTGTGTTTTGCACTTTTGCTTCTTTTTCATTCGCTGCATTGGCTTCCTGGTTCTCAAAAAAGTCAATAAGGTCTTCCATTGCGTCATCAAATTCTGTTGGCTCAACATTAATTCCAGATGCATTGAGTTCCTTTTGCATATTTCGCTTAAACTTTGTATCTGACAATTGATAGCGATTCCTCATAGCTCGAATTGAGTTAATACTAAATTCAATCTCTTTTTACTCGAGCTAAAGGCGAGAGTCATAATTTCGGTCTGTTTTTTTTTCGCGCAAGACTTAGTCTCCCACTCGGTCGCTCTTAATTTTGACCAATCAAATCAAATCGTGAACGCATGTGATCATTTGTGATTATCTCATTGGCGTTCAGCGGCATATTTGACTTCCTGCTTTTTCGTTCCTACTCACAGGCTCATTCAGTCATTTGCCTTCTTGCTGCTTATAACTCTCTGAGGATTATGTAATGACATGCTAAAAGAAACTGTAGCGATGGCGGCCACGCTTTCTCCGCACAACTCTGCCGCCGCTCCGTGGAAATCAAGTTTCTTCGTGCAAAAACGATTGTTCATCGTACAAATGCGATCGTGCTTTGTACAAATACGGCGCTTCTCCGTAGAAAACTAGCTGCTTCGCACAAATTTAGAGCTTCTTAAAAGCTCTACTGCTTCTTCGTACAAAAATGCAGCTTCTCCTTGATAAAGCAAACCTTGTCCGTACAAATATGAGTCTTCTTCGCGGTAAAATAAACCTTCTCCAGGCAAATAAACGATGTAAAGGCACCACTGTTGACTAGCTACCTTGAACACTAGATTCAGCACTACATTGGGCACATTACCAAGGAAATTGACCCCAACTATGTTTCATCATTTAAACGCAGAACCTAAAAAATTACGATTTCTTGTCCTTCAACCGTAAAGAGTGAATACACTAACAGCAGTCACGTGCAAAAACCTAGAACTGTTTTTTTCGTGGAAAATATTCAAAAACTATCATGAAATTATAAAAATTAACAAATAAATTGAGGAGAGGTCAATTTCAATGCAGTGCCCAATGTAGTGTCAAGTTCACCGTAGTGTACTTGGTGTTTGTACGGAGGTTTGTTTTATCAATTCTTCTATTATGTTACTTAAAGCTTATCTGCATGCTCTTGCTGTCTCTATTCTTCCGACATATATTACAACCTTTCCACTGCTACAAGCAACCAGCTGAGCACTCCTTTAGCTCGAGTATACGCTCGACGAGCGTCTTGTTGGGTGTTTAAATTCGACATGATTTTTTTCCACACAGCACCAATCTCACGAGATCCCTTCGGAAAGTCGAATGGTCTTTCGGCTAGCATTTCTTTTACTAGTTCAAGGTTGTGTCTATGTGTCCATTTCATTGCCACGCTCGCTTTCCTGTAAATAAAGATGAGGTATTTAAAGTCACATTAAAACACTTAAAATAGTAAAAATATAAAATCCACAAAACACAATTGATGGCAAAAATAGTCAAAATAAATTCGCACATAATCGCAGATTACTGGGAAAATTATACACAAATATTACTAATAACTACGAAAAAACCTTGTTATTTTTCATTTTACTAATCTACAAAAACTAAACTTACTTATTTTCGGCCATTATCCTTTCTTCGGATAGACGTTTTGTTGAGAACGTGAAACCAGACGAATTGCCGTTCTCAACGCGACGTCAAGTTGAAGACAACGTGACAAATGCGCTAGTGCCAGTTTTTTTGCGCAGCTAATGCCGTCGCCGTCGCCTTGCCGTCGTGTTTCCCAAACTCACTATTTTAGATTTTCATATTTTGACTAAAACGCCAAACCGCAAATGTCAAGAGACCACGTGACTACGCCCCAGCGGTTGCGTTTGCCGTTCAGTCTTGAGGTTTTCAACGCCAGGGAAGACTTTTCGCGTAAGTCATTTCCCTCAAGCTTTTTATACCTATTTATTGAAATTATCTCCCGTAATTATAGTCTACTTTTGTTGGTTTACCCTTAGTCTATAAATATAAATATTTATTGAAGTCGATAAAATATTTTAAGCGTGCTTATTTGTCGAAATTGGAGTGGTCACTGGAATTCGTGTATTTATATAAATGGCGGCCAAATATATATTCACAAAATTTAAATTTAACATGAATGTATCCTGTTGTTATTTGAAAATGCTATTTCAGCAGAGTTTTACCGACGCCTCAAAGTTGTCAATAAAGTCAATAAATGCCAACTAAATTCAACTTTTTACCCACGCCATTATTTCTGAAACATCATTCAAAACACGTCTGAAAAGAACATGTTTTTGTTCAAGTTATGTCATTTGTAAGCATAAAACGGGAAAAAAAACTAGCTGCATTTCAGTACTTTTAAAACTAACCTTGAAACGCCTGTCATTAGGTGTGCAAAATGAATTGAAAAATGACGTGAAAATCAAAAGGTCTACATTAAAAACTAAATGCAAACGATGTGTCAAACAGCAAAGTGCTAACCGCAAACCGCTACCTGCAGTTCGCGGTGTGCGGTTTGACGTTCAAGCAGAAATCTAAAGGTCTCTAATTGTGTGGAGCCGAGGTATCTTTCGGCCCTCAAAATCAATTTCGCAACTCAAAATCAATTAAGATCATCAAGCAATTTGCAAGTTGCAATGAACGTAGAAGGGTCTTTTTTTGCAGCTTCAGTCAAGTTAGACTAAGACCTCGATTGCTCGAGTCGCTAATAGCAGTTAAACAAAAATAATATAGCCCTGAACATGACCAAAATCAGGTTTATGTAACTGCAAAAGTGCTCGAAAACGGTCATTTCTAGCGATCTAGAGCTTTAACATTCTCAAAGTTTTCTCGCTCGGCGCCAACCATGGTGGCGCCTCGTGAGAGTCGGTCCCACCAATCCCAGCAAGCTTCCTACGCCCCTGGTTCATTTGAAAATAGCGGCCGGCTTTCCGTAGCAAACATATATCGCCATCTATGTAAAAATTAAATATAATAAAGATGTTATTCTTGTTTATTCCTTGATGAAGCTCATCTGTACACAGTTTTTAAAAGCCACACCTTTAAACCCTGTTCCCTAGATCACACCTATTTAACCACGCCCAGTTGTCGGAAAATTTATAGTTTTGCCCTCCCTTAACAAATTCGTAGCTACGCCACTGTATATGGACATTCAGGATTGGAACTGACTGCTCTATAAGTGTGCTTGTTAGCGTATAACGTAACGTCAGTGCGTGACGTAGCGTTTGAACAACGTGATATAACGCTAGCGTGACGTTGTTAGACGTCTGCAAAGGTGTAGTCAATTGAATGGCCGTAATTCATTTTGAATACTTTTAAAATTAGGATCCTGCATTGTAGCGCTGATTGACGGAGAACAAAGTGTTCCAAAACATTCATATTTTTGCTGACGATGTGAGGTGGATGTGCGAGGTCGGTGAGAGGTTGGTGTGGAGTCGATGACAGGTTGGTGTTGCATTAATGCTACACTTGTGAAGTCTGTTCCAAGTTAAAATTTACATGCAAGCTCAAATAGCTCATTCACAATTTCACGGTTTCATGAAATATCAAAACAAATTCAACACGTCCCCTCTGCGTAGCTATGAACAGTGTGCTCTTAGCCATTTTTTTGCTCGTTTTGATGCAGTATATAATTGCCTTTGTAGAAACCTCGTAGCACTGCTCTTAGTTTGCATTAAGAAATTTGTTTTAAAGTTTTATTGAGTTTCTTCTGCATGTGGAAAATACGACAAAAATGAAGTGATTCAATGAAAACGAGTGGTATATGCGGTGTGTATGTAAGTAACCTTTATTTAAAACCATTGTCGACGCTAGCCTCAATCAACATTCAGCCGGTTTCCATGAGGGACGTCGAAACGCTAAAAGTAATCTAGAAACAAAACACTAAACAAAATACATAAACTATATTACAAAAAATTTTTAGGTGTGACCCTGTCTAATATTTAATCTAAAAATGTTCTCAAATTCAGCTACTGATTTTGCTTTCAGTGAGATGCTATTCCAGTGTTTTGCGCCACTGTATTTAAAACTTATTTCCAGAAATTCCCTTTTCGGAGCTGGAATAGCTAAATCTGCAAAACTGTTTCTTAGATTATAGCCAATCTCCGTGAATTTCACTACATCTAGTGAAAGAGTTTTTCAAATTTGGTGCAGTATTATTATTTAAAATTCTATACATTAATATTGATTTATTACGAGTTTGTCTTTCTTCCACAGTAACCCAACCAAGAGATCTAAGAACGTCAGCTGAATGGACTTCATTGTTTGCGCTGGCAATTATCCTTGCCGCGCGATTTTGAAATTTTTGGAGTTTGTCTTTTGAGAAAGCACAACAGTTGCCCCATAAAGAAGAGCAATAGTCAAAATATGGCTGTATCAGGGCGTTATAGATCATTGGCAATAAATTGTTAGGCACAAAAGGCTTAATTCGTTTCATAACAGCAATCCTAGCACCCATTTTTTTACAGATCTTTTCAATGTGTTGCTCCCAATTCATCTTTTCTTCAGGAATACGCCTAGACATTCGTAAGAATTTGTCCGAGGGATCGATCTTCCATTCAGCCTTACTGAATAATCACAAATCTTATTACTAGGGTTGTGCGCCGATCCTATAATCATTACTTTTGTTTCAGTAGAGTGATGCTGTAATTTATTTCTACCGAGCCGCTCATAAATTTTATTTAGATCATAATTTAATTTGTCTACAAGTTCTGTATAATCAGTGGAAGAAGCAAAAATCTGGGCATCATACTTCTAGCAAAACGTCTTTCATAGCTATTTGTGAAACCGTGTAACACGGATAGCTGTTACTTTTTTATTAACGTTATATCATGTAAAAGTATGGGTGTGTTACCTCGTAGGGGTCCTAGAGTCTTTTTTGCAATTTCACCTGCCCGCTGGATAAAATAAATTGTTATAAACAGCAAGCTAGCAGCCAACATTATTTTGTGTATTTTGAATGTTTTTACCTGATCAACATGCGCGAAAACATACCAACCCTGTTTTTCGAACGAGTTTGCAAATCAATCATATTTTCGATTTCCAAAGAGCGATCTACAAAGAAGTTGACTACAAAAAATTAGTTGCAAGTATTACAAGCAGGAAAGTCTGCTCACTCGCCAATAAAATGTGACACGTCTTGCGCAATTGTTAGGCCCGGTTTACACTGTCAAAGTTTCTGTGAACAAAGTCGAAATTTCGGATCGTTAAATCTTAAGTTTTCAAGGATTTGCAAAAAATATTTAAGGGAACTGATACAGTGCTCAACACTGAACAACTTCACTCTGATATTTCTTCCAAATTTTTCAGAACGTAGAATTTACCTTGGAAAAATTCCTGCTTTGATCACAGAAACTCTGATAGTGTAAACCGGCCTTTACTAATTATGCAATTCATGAACATCCTGTAGTGACGTATCATGACGTAGCAGATAGAAGTCTTGTGACTCGCAATGTGATTTGGCCATCGAAGCAGCAGCGTTTCCAAGCTGTCTTATTGTTTGAGTGCGGAAAATAAAGCTACAATTCTCCACTTTGAACAATTTCTGTTTTTACTGACCTGACGAACATGTGTCGAAGCATTTTATTGGTTATTTTTGCTGCTACTTTGGCGTATTCGACGCAATTACATAGGTATGTACAACAATGTGTAGAACATAATACGTAGTGGTATTTAGTCAGTAAATGCGATCAGGTATTACGTGAATTCTACAATACTGTGCATTACAAAATGAATGAAAATATTTTTTCGTTTCTTCATATATACATATACAACAACCACTCATTTAAACGCTTGAAAGTGTACTCGCATGATATAACAAATGGCATGTTTCTTTGAATCAAACAACTTGCATACTGTCTCTCGAATATGAAGTATGTGACATAGTATTATTAAGTTGCAATGTGTCTTGATGGTTAATGATTATATCTGATTAGGAATTTATAATTCAACCTCTCTGTATTTTTCATTATTAAAGTAGTTTTAAAACAAAGAGTTTATTAATATTGAAAAAAGCCACGTTGAAAATGCAAGTCAGGTTTTTGGGAAGGAACATAGAAGCATCAAGTCATTCTGATTAATCATGAATTATTGTCAGTTTCAGGTCACTTTTCATTAAAATGTCAGGAAGTTTGTTTCAAAATTCACAAGTTTGTTGCGATGTTCAAACTGGTGTCATGAGATTCAGATCTAGAAAGCTGTTTAAAAAGTAAGCATTTGATTGGCTACTCTTGCTTTAGTAGCCAATCAGAGGCATTGTTTACAAACTTGTAAATTTCGGAACAAACTTCTGAACATTTTAATAAAAAGTGACCTGAAATTGACGATAAGTGGTTTCTTGCAGAACAAATTTGATTGTCTAATGATCTACACTAGGCAGTGCAACTTGTAAAAACGGTCTTCTACTAAACATGTACCTAGCTGCTTGATTATAGTTTTATATTTGTACTCTTTTCTATTGTTACTTGGACAATTATGTTATGAGAGAGAACTTCTTGGATAGTGTAGTGGACCCATACACAAGGTACTTCTCTTAACGAGACAAATTGAATTACTGGACGTTAAGATGCTTGTTTAATAAGTAAATTTATTTACTTAAAATATAAATGTTTCAAGTATCAACCTGTATCAATCAGTCTGTACATTTGCAGCAAATTATTTTGCAAGCCAGTTTGGTTACAAAATACTTTTTGCTTTTGATTCATGGATACAAACAACTTCATTTAGCAGAAAAGTGGCTTATGTATGACAGAGTAGAGTAAAATCTATAATTATGTAGATAGTAGCATCAGGTAGGTAGTTTGTATTGCCATTTATTGAGTGAATGCTGATAGATGTATTTGATTTACTTGATGATTGATTGCAAACCATTGAATATTTAGTAGCATGTTATGGCATGTACTGGACTTGTTTCAAATTACAACATACCTAGCTAATTAAAGCGACAAAAACACTTGATGTAAACAATACAAAAAGGCGTTATTTTACTTCACTTGCACAAATCTTATAAATCTTTTTAATTGACCAGAGAATACTCAGCCAATCACAAGCAAGGGACTTGTTTTTCAAAATGGCAATGTACCAAGCAATCACAAAATTTTATTTTTTGCAGGTCTACATGAAACCTGCTGGGTATAGAAATTGTATTAAACCCATCAACTACTCAGAGTTTAAGTTTGATGGATAAAATTATGTTGGGTCAGATAGCAGGTGCAAATGCTGGTCAAATGGTCTACAGCAGCAATTAGCAGAAAATTTAGTTATCCCATTACCTGTCATGAATTGCTCCTGATGGTTCAGATCATCTTAGACAGAGTCAAACTTATTGGGGGATCATTGCATGTCAGTGGGTTAATATTAAACTTAAACAGAACCACACATTTTAATGAAATTTTAATGTCTGGAATCTTGTAATCTTGATCTGTCAAAGTTTTTTATTAGGTACATTGTTTCCCAGTTGTATAGAAAGTCATTGGCCAATATTATTGCTTAACCCCTGTTAATGGCAATGAGTTCCCCTATCATGTAAATATTTTGCTGCAGACAGATTGAAATAAACAAGCAGGGTATGTAGGGGCTTAGGGGGGTCACTGGAGGAAAACTCCATCTTAGTGGGTTAACAGTAGGATTTGTGAGGTAGTTTAATAGTAAACTCATTAAAATGCAAGGTCCTCTCCTAAAAAATTAAACTTGTGTGGCATAGGTCAAAGTAAAATTGTCTGGCATTATACAGAGTTTAAGTAAACACAGTGTGCTGAGACTGAGTCACATTTTCATTCAATCCTGTATTGTTTGAATAATAAACAGAAGTTATTGATCTTTGTAGAATACCACTCACAAAAATTCGCACTATTCGTTCGGAATTGAAGGAAATCAATATCTCCGAGAAGGACTTGGAAGAAAAATTTTCAAATACAAAGTATTCAGCGAACAGACTTGGCTCGCCAGATGAACCTCTTAATAATTACATGGATGCTCAATACTATGGACCAATAACAATTGGAACTCCACCTCAGAACTTCAAAGTTGTCTTTGATACTGGTTCCTCTAATCTTTGGGTTCCTTCAAAGAAATGTCATTTCACAAATATTGCCTGTCGTAAGTATTATGTCGGCTCTCAGAATCATTTTGAGTTGACAGCTGTGTTGGAAAAGTATGCGGTTGTTATGTCAAAGGGTAGTGGTGAGGGGGGGGGGGGTGTCAAATCCATAGTTTAGAAACTTTACTAGTTACTTGTGGGAACCACTGAGTATTTTCATACAATACACAAGAGTGGTAAGTCCGAATACAAATGCTTCCTGTTTTTGGAGTTACCGTTGTTGTGTATTTTACTAGTTACATAGAGTGTTATAGACCAGGTTAAGAAACGCCCAACAAATCTTAATAAAAGGCAATTTAAATTACTTATAATGTTTCAAACGAAGAAAGGATTGTTGTTCATAAGCATTCATAAGCATATTTGAAAAGCCAGACCACCCCAGCTGAAATCGAGTCAAGCGCACTTGGTCAATCAAAGTTTTTGCTTTGTAGTTCAAGCAATACGAACGTGGTGTAAAAAAACCCCTTTAAAACATAAGGCCATTTTCCAGTACGGCCGTTTTTCCGGCGCGGGTGGAGAGTTTTGTACATGCTGCGTTGTTGATTGTCTGCTCTTGATCTTACGTACCCTCGGAGAAAGCTGAATTACTTTTAACTTTCCATGTGTGTACGTGAGACCAAGCGCCCACAGGCAGCGACAGAGCACGTTCAAAACTGTGCGCTCTGCCTGCGCGGGCACAACTGCTCTAGTGGAAAATGGCCTTTACGTGATATGTGCTTGCGTGCGCGAGTTTTGTTTGTGTTATATTTCAAAATCAGAATATGACAGTTCATGGTGTGGTCAACAAGTATGTCGTTTTCAAGAACTAGAAATGAACCGTGATGATAACAATTACGTTCGCAAAAGTGGAGCAACAATATTTATGCAGGTACATTGTACCTGTATGACAAAAAAACATTCAAAGTATCCGGCGATAAACCAACCTCATACCCAGGGTATTTGCTCTCGGACGAGCGAAATACCCTGGTATGGACTGATGACGTCACGCTGTACAATAGCTAATACTTACTAAGTAGGGGTGGGAAATTTTAGTCCCTTGTCCTTTTAACAGCCTGTTCGCAGGTTTGATCTTGGCGCAGGAAAACATCACTTAGGAGTACTTTCCATGTGCTTTCGAACTTCGAAGTGTAAAATCCAAAGAATACAGTAATATAGCTGAATATCGCAGTCTGTCTGCTATCTGTCTACGCGTAAGGAAGACTAGCCTTAATAAGTGTAATACATGCAGAGTATATTTTAGAGTATACTTGGGGTTGAAATTTCATTGTCATTTTCACTAATGTCAATTCTATTTACTGTTACCCAACCAAGCAGTGGATATATTATCTCATGGTTAGATAAAAACACGATATGTATCGGTCGGTCGGTTATTTCGCGCAATGTTATCGATATATGTGTTGGCGTTCACAAAATATTATTACCTAGTAATACCGTTTATACTGATATAAATTGCGTAGGCCGCAGCGACTCAAACAAAATTGTAGATTTGCTTGAAGTCTCTCTTTGCTGTGTACATTTTTATAGAATATGCACGAAGTGCCGTAGTTTATTTACAATGCCAAGGAAACTGCTGACGATATTCCCAGTTACGCATTGTTTTAACATCTTTATTCCACTAAACAAAGTAGCATTGTCTCCACTGTACATAACGATTTATCGCACGACCATATTGATATGTTAATGTAGTTGTCAAACTTTCTGAAAGATGAGTTTAACGTTATAATACTCTGCATGGGATTATGATATCGGATTTTTATATAGGCACAAAAAGTATGTCAACATATTAGTCGGGCAAATTGGCAAAACTCCGTGTCAGTGTTTAGAGCGATGCATACCTATTACCCCCCACCTGGAATGATTGGTATTTAATGCATCTAGTTGTACTGACAAATTGATAAAATACGTGAAGACGCAAATTCTTCGTCCGGGCTTCGCCGTAGCCTCAACAACATGTAGACGGAGTGAACGCCTGAGGAGGTGTCTTGTTTATCAATTGCTCCAAACACTGCTCAACGAAAGGAACATCAGTACACAAAGGCTATCCGGAGAAGTTGTTTTAAGCCGAGTCTCTCCTGCTATCCTTGTTGTGTCGCCTTTAAATCCACTGGTTGACCATTTACACGTTTACAGTAAAACCGGCTGCTGTGTTTAGTAGTTTTCCCCCTCAGTATTGCTACATTGCTCTCAGTATTGCAACATACCTGGGAATATTGCTCCGAAGTAATCGCAACCAGTAGACGGACTTTGCGATTGTTATGACTGTGGCACAGTTTCTACAGCAGATTAAAAATACGTATTTATCGATATATTTTTTTCGTATATTTTGACAAATGTTTGGTATTTTGATCAAGTATGTACATCTTATAGATAAAATTTTATCAGTAAACTTTGTTTCTATCTCACTGCAGAAACTTGACACAATTGTAGCTAATTCGCGTCTACGGCTTGCATTCACTGAGCTCTATTATATATCTGGAGGCACTGCTCAGGCTTTTCGTCTGATCAAAAGTGGGGTCCAAAAACATGGC
>JAOBYK010622444.1:0-11048 GCA_025434845.1 Phenganax subtilis | reverse complement strand
CTGCAGAACACTGTTGAATCTCACTCATTTTCAAGTCACAAAGTTAGAAGGTCTGATGATGTAAATTAGGTCAATGTATGAACGTACATTACAAATATATTATGATCCAGCACAACTTAGGATTATTTTCTACAGACGGGTAAACTGTCACGTTTTTGAATATTTCGTCCAATTCTTACCTTCAATGAATTTCAAACCACATTTTTTAATACTAACAATACTTACAATACAATGACTCGTGCGGTCGTGCAGCGCTCGTTGCCTATTTCCGAAGATATCATCAAACTCGTCCCAGACTCCTCGCGGGAAACCTTATTTTGGAGTATACTCTAGCGATTTCCATTTTAGAACAGAAAAATAGGCCCGTGAGACTCTTTTGCTTTTAAATTGTTGCGAATTTGAACCTTGCGCAACGATTTTTTGTCGTTTTGGCTGGATTATGTACTTTATTCTACTATAAATATTTTATTCTACTTGTTCCATTTTAATTAAAATGGTATCTTAACTATTAAAAGTTTGAAACTCAGAGCCTTTGCATGCATTTTTTGTGCGATATTATTTTAGTTTTTAGTGATGGTGTAAAAGTAAGTTTCACTTTATTCTCCTTTAATGAGGAATTTTTACTATGCTTATATGACGGATTTTTTCTTTTTACATTGAACTGTGGGCTGGACCCACAGGGGCTGGAAATTTGTGAATCTTTGCAGCCTACCCCGCTACCCGACAATGATTCTCGTCTGTCCCCCCGAAATATGGTAGATATCTTTCATACAATTTTTGGAGCCATGAATCGGGTTTCTTTATTGTGCCGCATAAATACATCGCACTGAAGACTATCTTTTCAAACATTGCCAAAATTGAACGCAAGCACAAGTTTGGGAGTTTTGCTTTCGCTAAGTTGCAAAAACTGGTAAATGAAATTTCAGCCTGCCTTTTTAGGTATTGATATTTTTTGAAAAGTTGCGCTCATGATTGCGGGTGATTCAGAGATCAGTGGCAGCTGCGGAAGTGGGTGTGGAATGCGGGCTGTGACGTCATAGCAAAGACAACAAGCGAAGTTGGTAGAAGACGTTAAATTGGTAAGTTCAGTACACTTTTAAGAAATATTTCTCTGTTGCAATGGCTAGCAAACGAACGAAAAAGGGAACTCAGAAGAGAGCAAGACGTGCTACGTCAAATGTGTTCGCAATGTTTGATCAGAATCAAATTCAAGAGTTCAAAGAAGCGTTCAACATGATCGACCAAAACCATGATGGCTTTATTGATAAGGACGACTTGCATGATATGTTGGCTTCGCTTGGGAAAGATCCTACAGACGAATACTTAGAAAGCATGATTAAACTCTCTCCTGGTCCTATTAACTTTACGATGTTATTGACGATGTTTGGAGAGCAAATGAACGGCACAGATCCTGAAGAAGTTATCAAAAACGCCTTTGCTGCATTTGATGAGGATGGAGACGGAAAATTACCGGTAGAAAAATTTCGAGAAGCTATGATGACGATGGGAGACCGAGTAACTGAAGAAGAAGTCGATGAAATACTCCGTGGAGCTCCAGTTGATTCGAAGACAGGAATGCTGGATTATATAAGATTCACACAAATAATAAAACATGGCAAGAATGATGATTGAATTCCTCTGATATTTTTGAAACAATGCAATCATAAGAAACTTTAAACCAGTTTACTTTAAAAGCAAATTTTTGAACAAGCTGTCTTGTCAAGCTCTCTAATTACATTCAGCTAAAATGTTGTGGTTCATGAGTTAACATCTCTTTGCAACTGTGCTAGACAACTTTTGAATTTTTGATGTGATAATATTTAAAGTTCCATTCAAACAATGTATGACTAGGTAAATATACATTTCATTTGAACTTAGAAATTTTATAGTCTAAGGTGCGTTCATTAAATCTTGTTCTTTTTCAAGACCTCGTTTATTTTCAGCAAGTGTGTGGAATGTAGATGGTTTTCAGTTTTCGTCACAATGCTCAAGCATTCCACTAGTCTCCACTAAGGAAAATTCTCAGGATTGGAAAGGACAGGAAAATTTCCTTTGTGTTAAAGTTATTAGTTCAGGTTGAGAGACCCTGAGACAAAGAAAACTTTCCTATCCGTTCCGATCCTGGCGGAATTTTCCTGGGTGGAAACTAGCCTTTACCCTTGTTGCTATTAGATTGCTTTGCAATGGGAACTTGATGAGACTGGAAGTTAATATTCTATAAATGTTTAAGTCACATTGAGCTAATAATTTGGTTAATCTCTTACCACATGGACTTGATGTCTAACCATCCTTGAAAAGACCTGGGCAGAAGGATTGTGTTTTACCATGAGGTGGAATCCAGAATCCTCTCCTCAGGAAAAGGATGAAAAAGAGCTTGTCCTGGCTTTAGTAACAGCAAAATATATCACTAGGGCGTATTACTACTTTAACATGGGTTAACATAGGAAATACACATTTCATAACCTACTTCTAAAGCTCTATTTCTTGTATCACTCCTCTTTCATTTTCAATCAGTCTGACGATACTGACGTCACAGTTTTGTGAAGCCTATTTGCACATGCTTTAGTTTCAATGTCAGTTTGTCTCATTGTTTCGACCACGTTCCGACTAATGAGTAATGACCTAATCAGAATCAAATTAGAATCCAATTAGACTGCTAGTGAATTTTAATCATAAAGATGATAGCTTTCCTTTCAATTAAGATTAGAAATATTACAATGTAGTAACATACCAATATGATACGTGTGCCAAGAATCGCGATGACTAATCCGCCATAAAGGGTGATAATCACAATGTTCGTTCAGTAATGATTGTTATTGTTCATAATGAACTTTATTGTTCATCTCAGAGATGGTGAAAACGCGTCAAAACCCGTGGGCAAGTTAAAACAGGCTATATTGGTCTTTTGCTAGCTAATTTTGAATGGTACAAGTTATATAATCTGTCTTGACGTAAATATTAAAGAAACATTGCTTGATGCAAGTTCCAGCAACTATGGCAACAACTTTCGGTTTTTTTGGCATAAAAAGCCACGACACCAAGACGACATTCATTCAGTTGGAGACTCGTGGGATTCGTCCTAATCATGTTTGTCTCAGTCATCTATTGTCTGTTTGCTTCCGTTTGCTATGTACATGCAGCCGCCAATCCAGCGCAAATTATCAAACTAACGTTTGGTGTATCAAAGGCAACCTATTTACCTTTGGAAAATAAAAGGTATCTTCAAAATGGTTTTATCATGGAAAACCGTTTGCGTGGTTTTCCGCCAGACAACGACCATCCTGCCTGCACAGTGGGAGGATGGACTGCCAAGCATTACGAAAATCAGGAAACTGAAGTATTGATGTTCACGAATAGTCAGCAAAAGTTGGTTGTTTTCGGGTTTCGCGGGACTGAGGCCGCAAATTGGGATGATTGGAGAAAAAACATCGCTGTAAGGTTGGTTCGAGTTTCTATTGGATCTCAAACTTTCAAGATCCACAAAGGATTCCTTCAACGTTATAACTTCATATCTTCATGGTTTGAAAATAAATACAATAAAGTTCCAAAGGATTATACCATCTTGCTGACAGGCCACAGTCTGGGTGGTGCAGAAGCAACTATTGCAGCTGCTTACGCAGCTGGGAAATTGAAGAGGAAACCAAACGCTGTCGTTACGTACGCTTCTCCAAAAGTTGGTAACTCCCAGTTTAAGCAGTATTACCAACGAATAGTTGGTTGCGATCGCACTGTCAGAATGGTATCAAGCGATGATCTGGTTCCAAATCTTCCGTTGTCTCTTTTCGGTTTTGGTTACATTCATGTTTGCGACTTGCTAAAGGTCACTGGAAAAAGCAGTCCCAGTATTCTATACGCACATAGCATGTACGGTGCTTACCAAGATGGAATTAATAGGAAGTTTAAGAATATGAACCAAATAAACATTGGTTGTGATCGAAAGCACATCTTTAGCAACTAAAGCATTCAGACTATACGTACTTTATTGATTTCAATATATAGTTACAGTTATGAAGTAGTAAATGGAGCTAATAGATTCTTAAATTGAGAAATTCCTGTCGTCCCAAGATGTTGTCGTTTAACGACTGACTTGTAACCAAACCATCCAAACACGCAAATAAGACTTAATGAACTAGCTAATTCAAGCGATCCAGCACGCATTCAAATAACTCTACTTGGCGAAACAGAAAACTAGCCAACTTTTTAACTTAATGTTACTGCATGTAATGATATTGGGTATTAGTCGTTTAATCAGATAAATTGTCAACGACTGGTTAAACAATATGACACAAAAGCTTGGAAAATAGTAGATATAGCCAAAACAATATGCTTACAACTTACAAAGCTGATCATAACGCGTAGAGGCCACACTAGCAGTATTTTTTAAAGTTCCTGAAATGAAAGAGGGCCATTGTCGCACAGAGCTAAAGTTCTGAGACCTTTTTTACTTTAAAATGACAAATTTTTGGCACCGCAAAGATTTCACCTAAGATACATGTACGGAAAATTTAATTCAAAGTAGTTTGAAGAATATAATGAGAACTATAACATGTTAGATTGTTAGTTCTGTTATTTAACGTTTTTGAAAGTTACATAATCCACCTACGTGTCACATCTGCAAGCCCAGTTCTGATCGCTTTATAATTTTATCGTCTATCGCCGATAATTGGTCGTGTTCAGCAACACCCCCACGAATGTTTGTCGCTCGCAATACACTATACAAAATAACTATTTTTCTAGCAGAGTTCGGCTTGCCGAAAGTTGAATCAAATCGAAAGTTGAATCAAAGTTGGCAAGAGATAAGTTATAACACTTTGCGACTACTGCAGTGACTTCTGTTTTTTAATCAGCGATATTTTCACTGCATATTTTTCGCATATTTATTATCGTCATTTCTTGACAAAACATCATGTTTTGTTGCACTGAAGCCCTTCAAATTTATGTGTAACGACAGTGACAATAGACTCTGGCTTGGCAAAAGTTGTCCACTACAGTACTATCTATCACGGATGCAACATAATTCTACACTTATGAAACAAGCTGTAGTGGTCAGTACGGTATTATTGGGGACCCAAAATTTACTGCGGTATTGTATCTTTGTTCAATGAATATCAGTGAGACCTAATGTGAACAAAACCCCACTTTGATTTCTTATTTTCAATATCTCATGCATTGGGTATGGCTACGTTGGTTAATGACTTTCGCAAAGAGCGGTAGTCATATGCGAGTCATATGCGAGTCATATGCACGCTTCGCGTGCCTATTTTTCACGTTTGTTTGCGTTTGAAAGCTACATGTTAATGTTTGCCCCTTGAAATGAAGCAACCGTCAACTGCAAACATTTTTGGGTAATAGAATCATTAAAATTGAAATGGTACATTGTACAACTGTTTTCAGATTATACATCAATTACCACATTTCTTGGCAAGAGGGATTGACATTGTATGGTATTAGAATAGTAAAAGCAAGCATGATATTTTATTGCATTTAGCCTGTGGTTTGGCAGTGAACACAACTTGCAAAAGAGTCGACTCTCATATTGCTCAGTCCACTTGTACCCAGTCGACTATTTAATGATTACTTCGCAATGATTATCCTGAAAACATATGAACACCATTTGCAATTCAAATCGAAAGAATTAAGTGTTGGTATGCATGATGTTCCACAGATGCTATAATTATAGTCTTGTACAAGAGCGGTAGAGTTGTGAGCATTAGTGAGAATGACTATTGACAGAGGCTACCCAAATGTACGCTGTGCATACTTATTTCTTCATGGATGGAGGTGGCATGTCAGATACAGGGGGTAACCTGTCAAAACACACTACGTGACGGTACTCTCTCATTCAAAAGTGCACACTTCAAACAACAAACATCCAACTTTCAAACGCAAACAAAATGGAGTGGAAAAACGGCTGCAGTTGACGGTTGCTGGCAAATGGTAGCATGTGTAATATAACCTGTCAGATTGTTAATTTTGTTATGTAACGAGTCTCAACGTTACGTAATTTATTTATGTGTTTGATCCAACAAATAGCATTGCTGTACAAAAAATCCTCTTACAGTCAGAGTTTCTTCACAATCATAATCCTATGCAATCTCTCCCTTTGATATGTTCAAGAGAATATTTCTTGAAATAAAAAGAATACATATAGATCAAACTAATTGTTAACTTTTAATCCGAAAAGATAATCCTTAGGGAAAGTGCTAGATCGTCTTTTCAAGTAATTTTAAACCATTGAATGGACGGTATTTTGCAAGTTCAACACTCAGGTAACTACTATTTGCAAGCTACCGTCAAGTGCAAACGTTGTCTCAAGTTTGTTGCTTGAAATGCCGTTTGCTGTTTGCAAGTTGCAAGTTTGCCGCTTGAAATGTGCGCGTGTGGTTTGAATGGAGACCGAAAATGGGCGTAACCAGTCAAAACATGCTACCCTATTATTCAAACGTGCACATTTCAAGTGACAAACATGAAACTTTAAAACGTAAAACAAACATGAAACAAACTATAAATACCGCAGACTCCGCGAAGTAAAGTATATTAATTCAGTGACTTTATGAACTGCTCTGTAAAGTTTCGATAGGCGACAACATGCTAAATCAAGTTTCATTCGTTTTTTCTTTATGCGCAGTTTGTGTGGTCGCATATTCACCCGAGAATTTCATTAAACTTACTCTTGGTGTTTCAAAAGCAGCGTATCTCGAAAGGTATTGTGTGGATGGAAAGATCACAGAAAACCGTAAATCCTGGGAGTTCAATGACGATCGCAGGGACGATAAACCAGCCTGTAGCATCGGAGGATGGACGTGTAAACGTTTCGACGAGCAGGACACCGAACTCATCATGCTCAAGAATGACAAGCAAAAGCTAGTGGTCTTCGGATTTCGTGGAACAGAAACATTTAACCTTGAAGATTGGAGGAAGAACTTTGACATAGTGCTTACCAATGCACACATCGGCAAAGATTCTTTCCGAATTCACAGAGGATTCTATAAACGCTATAATACAACATCTTCATGGTTTGAAAAGCAATACAGCCAAGTTCCAAACGATTACACCATCTTGATCACAGGCCACAGTCTGGGAGGCGCAGAAGCCACTATTGCTGCAGTTTACGCGGCTGGGAAACTGAACAGAAAACCAGACGCTGTCGTTACGTATGGTTCTCCCATAGTTGGTGACTCCCAGTTTAAGCAGTATTACAAACGAAAAGTTGGTTGTGATCGCTCCATCAGAATGAGTGTTTCTTTTGACCCAGCTCCAAGTTTTCCCCCACTAAATCCTGAGTATGAACATGTTTGTACCATTGTTGAAGTCTTCGGAAACTGTGGTTTTAATCTCTTGTGCAAGCATGGCTTGTATGATGGTTATCAAGACGGTATTAAAAAAAAATACACCAATTTGCACGATATTAATATTAAGGTTGGTTGTGACCAACCACTTGTGTAGTTGAACAATTACATGGTATAAAAATGTACTATTATTGTACAACAGAAGCATTGTTCAAATAAAAGTTCATCACATACGCTGTGTTTAATAAAGTGAATTTGTTTAGACTTTTAATGAGTTACTTTTTGTGGTTAGCACAGGTACCACTTAAAATGTTTTGAATTTCAAACTACGTTCACAGTACGCCGGTGCAGTTAGAAACCGGCACAAAGCCACACAATTGACGTCGTGTTCACATCATACCACTGAGCTGTATATATATGTCAGTACATCATACCGGTGCAAAATTGTTTGAAAACGTCACTTTTGCCGTTACAATAGGAGCACGGTTTCCAAACAGAGCGAGAACGCTTCGCGGCATTATGTGAAGTTGTGAACACCGGTTCCGTCTATATTTTTGATGCTGAAGTACTCAGACATAACTTGGAACATAATTTCGGAAACAAATATGGCTAACTTGGCTCATCTGCTGATGTCTGAAAAGCTTTAGGTAAGCGCTTTCTCTACAGTTTTAGCAAGTGTGAACGCAAATGAAACTGTATCGAAATTTTTACCAGATCGTGGTGAACAGATGCGAAATGTTGATTTATTATTTCATTCCAGCGTAGTGTGAAAGTAGGTTCAATATCTACTTGTATGTTAGAAAAAATATAAGACACTTTTGCCACAACTTTATAACAGCTACAACATAACTTTAGCTACAACATAGCTCATTTTAAATCTATAGTGTTTTCAATCTTCAATCATTTTATGAATGGTTTTCACATCCTTGATTTTTTCCAAGTCCTTCAAATCATTCCACCAACTAAACAAGAAATTCCTACATAATAACTCAAACCAAGGAGTAATGATTATTCTTTTATCTTCTGCCTCTTGTAAAATATCTTTCATTTTCTCTTGATTCACAAAACAAAAACTTTTTACTTCATTAGGATTCATTTTGACATTTACGTTTTTCTGAATGAATAAGACATAGTCAATCTCATGTTCTCCCCATTTTTCATCTGATGCTGCTTTGTAATGTATTCTTGTCATCATGTGTATTTCTTCAATAGGAACCTATGAAAGACAATGAAAAAGCAATTTACATCTGTTGCCAGAGTTCTTCCTAACTTTCAAGTTCAGTTTTCACCTCACTAGCTTTAATTCCAAGTTCATGAAACAGTTTACGTTGAGCAGCTCTTCTTACTCCAACAAAATCTTTATCTTCCAATTCTTGAGGAAAACTCAATGGATGACTACAACAAGTGTTAGTAAAACGACCGGGAAATGTTATCTTTTCATCAGATCTTTGTTGCAATAATAATTCATTTTTCTCATTAAATAAAAACACGCTAAAAGCTCGATGTAACATCCCGTTTTCAATATTACTGTTCAAATGGCATTCTCTTTTAGTTGCTTCTCCAATCACTTGATCTTGTTCATTGATAAGAATACACTTCTCTTCTAGCAGTTTTTCTTGTGTTTTATCAAGCATACTGTTATAAAACTTTTTATTCGTACTGCAACTGGCAGTGTGTATTGCACAATGTTTAGGTAAACGGTGGGCAAAATGAACGTATTTCACGCTCTGAAACAGACTTCGGATGGCGGCCATATTGGATTTCAATGAGATACTTCATGTAGCTAGTCTCATAATGTAAATCGTAAATTATCGTACACAGTTGTGAATTTTACAGTCGTGGCACAGCTGACATTAACATAACTTACATCAAAATACATTATAATAGAAATTATCTCCAATTCCAAACGTCTCATTTCTATCAGGCAGCTGAGATATTGAAGATGTCTTTTCTAAGGCATACTCCAGAGCTTCAATCTCAAGATCTCTCCAAAGATCACAGTTTTTGTCACGAAAAGATCGACCAATTTCTAAATCATCTTTAATCTTAAACTTCAAAAATTTTTCTGTGGTATTTTTGAATTTGGGCCATTTTGGAAGAGCACGTCTTGCACCAGTATTAGGATTTCTATACAATTGAAAATTTGAATAAACATTGTGAGGTAACGTTGCAACTTTGCAACGTATCAAAGCTAAGTAAGTCATAGTTAGCGTAACTGTTAAATGGTTGCAAATCGTACAACGTAATCTTGAACTTTGAAGAAAAAAAACAAAACTTGCCTGAAAGCACAACGACAACTAGGAAAGATCAAGGCACATAAGTGGATGTCGGGACCGGCCGAAATTTTAAGTTTGAGTTGTTTGTCGACCAATCCGACATTAAACGAAGAGCGTATTTTTTGAGGGGATATTAAACATTGCCTTACTTGGCTTTGAAGAATTCTGAGGCATGTCATCCCAAGAACAGTATAATGTACTAACCCATATTTGGCAAAATTTGACCAGTACGTAATCATCCGTAATGATAACTTTCGTTCTGCCTTATTAAACACACGTGCCTCTTCTACTGGAGCACCAAATACATACTACACAAAAAAAAGTGTTCCAATATGTTCACAATTGATGGTAATAGTATTATAATCTCAAGTATGATTTATTATCATAATTGTGTGCTCTAATAATATCTCTGGTGAATGAGTTTTTATTCATGATCCAAGGGTGTCCTTGAAATTGAGGCTTCAGTGTAATACCTGTAAATCCGTGCCATGAACCACACCCATCCACTTGGGCCAGTCCTCTCGCCGTGTACGATGTTTCAACCTGTACATAAACACATCATTCTCTGACTCTGAGAATGCTTTTGCTATATCCAACAGTGGACAAACCATATGTCTATCTTCTAACACAATCTGATATAAATCACGATTAAACTCCGGACTTGTCCTTCTATGTTCAAATTTAGAATAGAAATCTTTAATCTTGTTTCGCGCTGAATCCGACAGTTCATAGAATACTCGATCAATAAGAGAATGAAGCTGTTTAGACTTTAGCATGAATGGCTGTTTGTACTTAAGGTAATTCAAAAGATAAACCATCCAACGACTGCCTTCATTTTTATTTGTTCCAAGAAGAATGCTAGATTTTTTCATTCGATGATTATTGACCAAACGACGAGGATTATCATCAATCAATAAATGATCGATGATCGGGACCCAGGTGAAATGGCCAAATTGAACAGATGCAAGATCCTGTTGGGCGCGGATGATCAATTCAGCTGGGATCTGAGAGAGACAGTGAAGTACACGTTCATCGTCCGCACACTTTAGCTTCTTCACAAATTTCTTGAATCGTTCACTTGCTTGAGTTTTACTCATACTTGCCCAGTAAGCGAGTGGTGATCCACTCTGAAGTACGGCTCTCTGAAAGAGATCTTTACCTTTACTTGAGGAAGTTAAGAGATGAAACCCAACACTCGCTGCACCAGAACTCTCGCCAAATAATGTTATAGAAGTTGGATTTCCACCAAAAACTGCGATATGTTTTTTCACCCAACTTAGCGCCATTCTTTGATCATATAAACCCATGTTGCCTAAATAGATAAGTAAGGAAATTTCTATAATATGAGAATCATCAATGACAACAGTCAACAGTGATCTAGAAAACGTGAATTTGAGTTAGGGACCCAGTAGATGTACCCATACATATAGCGACAAATCACGCAACGCGTGGACTCCACGCGTGGGACAATGACGTCATAGAA
>JAOBYK010622333.1:0-11049 GCA_025434845.1 Phenganax subtilis | reverse complement strand
TTGTACACTTATGAATTTTAAGCTGCTCTTTCGACTAGAACGCTTTAGTTTCTAATTTTTTTACTTTTTAAACATTCACTTCGAGTGGATTAGTAATTTTTGAAGTGGCTAATAGCGAGTTTAAGCAAGCAGCGTTTTTGACAATACGTACGTCGACCGGAAGTAAAGTTGACGTTTTCCACCAATCACTGTACTCGACGCAGTCCTTTGGCGTTTCTCATGCCGTTCGTGTTGTCAAAAACGCCGCTTGCTTAAACTCGCTAATATTTAGACCCCCACCAAACAGTCCGTCTCCCATTGAAAAAATTAGTGGGTCTGCAATCACGCTTGCTTGGAAAAAGCAGGCTCACTAAAGATATTACGGTATTTTCGGTTGATGATACTCGGCTTCAAACAGGTATTCAAAGTCCGTTTCGAAATTCCGATGAAATGTGGAGTAATGAGCTCTCTTATGCCTGCTTTAAATAACTTCAAAAGTTTTCTTTATTTTCTTACACACCCTCTCTTCCCTGGAAATCAGTATCGCTTGACGGGTTAGCGTGAATGAATAAGGTTTAGGTACAGTGGAGCCCAGCTTTCCGGTCACCCCGTACCGTCACCTCGACAATACAGTCGCTTTTTTGTCCCTGCAAAACACTAAGACATTTTATAATAAATTTCCCCGTAAATACGGCCAACGGCCATATTGCAGAGTCCCGAACTAAAGAAATAACCACGTCAATACGGTCAATCACTCTAATAGAAAACGGAAATACAATATGAGTTAAATAACTTTAGGTAGAACACAACACCCATGGCCAAGTTGCATGCATCATATGAATGATTGTATTGTCGTTATAAAGTCGCGCACAGATGACTACACAAAGCAAAAGAAGAATACAAGGTTCATTACCGTCGTTTAGCTTTTGAAGTTTTACTCTTTTCTTCAATTTCTGTGTGTTTTTTTTTCTTGTTTCATTTCTGACAGATAAATTATTGGCTTCAGAAGAGGAATAACCAATCAAAAGTCAACGATTTTTTTAAACAAATTCTGATATCGTTCCGTTACTCAAAAATTTATGAGAACTTTATAATGTGCAGCTTTTAATTGGTATTAGGTATTGCACGGTGTTATAGTGATTTTCAAATAAATTTTCAGCATAGCTGCTTTAGAGTGTATATGTAATGAATTTTTGCAAAAAAAATTTTAGACGTAATATTACCGAACACAATGGGCTGACCACTATGCAACAAACAGAATTCAAATCCGATTCACAGAACTCGAGTTTTTACGTCGCAAACATAGCATTTTGTGACCGTTTTATCAATAGAAGGCCAATGTCTGTCCATAATTCAACCGTTGTACCTTGTGTAAATCCTGTAGTCTGTATTCAGAGTATATCGACGCCAAGAAGCTGCGATTTGCGCAGATACAAGTACGCCTAGCGTACCAATTTTTTTAGTATAATATGATTATTCTGCTTTTTTGTGTATTGCCGTTTTAAGGCACAAGAGTGCATATTTAAAATTGCTCACTGGTAGGCTTTGTTTGTGACACATTAAGGGATGTGGCGTTTTCATGATATCTGTTTAAAAAACCAGCCTATACAATAAAAAAAAAATTCTGGAAGCAAGAAATGCTAACATTACTTAGGCTAAGGGTTGCACTGAGTCACACTGCATGCATACGTCATCACAGGCTTTTGACCGCGCGAGAAATGGGTATGTTGCAGCGGTATGTTGCCGTTTCCCAGACCCCTCACGGTTTTGCCATGTACTTTGGGATTGCTAGGGGGCAAACAAACACATTTTCAAATACTGGATACACATAAATTCATATATTCAACAATTATGAGTGAAATTTTCTTGAAATCTAATAAATATTTATGAAGTATTATTTTTGCATGTCTAAAGCGACCACTATGCCGTATTTGGTTGCTCAAGCGATCGAAGACATCCAGAAAACCAAGCTATTAAGCCTCATGTGGGCCTACTTCGATTTCACGAGCCATTAATTAAATCTTCAGGATGCTAGTAAGTGGGAAAAACTTATTAGCCGGCGTGATTTTAAGGTTAAACTGTCGAGGAGGTTCTGTTCTAACCATTTTAACGAAATGATTCCTGAATAACCCAGACGTATTTGAAGCTTACCTGTTCAGTGTTACTCGACGTTTCTTTGCCATTGGTGGCAAAGGAAGCCTTTTCTTTGGACTGCGTCTAGCTTTTATCGGACTGTTGTAACCTTTCAAATATAATGTCGGGTTTGGACACTCTTTCGATCGACAACCACTCTTAAGGCCAGTTCACACGAGCGATTTTTGCTTCGCTTTTTCTCCTTTCTGTGTATGTGATCGAGTAAGTTGACTGGCGAGTGCATTAGCAAAATTTTTGGACCAAGTATACTCGCCAGTTATCCACTCTATCACATCGTTCAACGCGAAAAAATCGCATCGAAAATCGCTCGTGTGAACTGGCGCCTTTACACATATCTTTGAACGTCGGATAAGCTTCGTCCGTATAACCAGAAACAGCGAGAGCCGCAGCTTGGTAAAAACAATTCCCGTCCGTCTTCCAGTCGGAAAAAAGGACATTTCATAAATATTTATGAGATTTCAAGAAAATTTCGCTTCAAATCGTTGAATTTATGAATTTATGTATATCGTAGTATTCGAGAATGTGTTTGTTTGCCCCCTAACGATCCCAAAATGAACTGTAAAACCGCGTGGGATCTGGGAAACGGCAACATACCACTGAGCTTTATATATTATCTGGAGGGAGCGCTCGGGTCAATTTGATGGAACCAAAAACATGGCCAATTTGGAGTGAGAATGATCTATTTTGGACCTAAAATCTTATGGTATTTACCACTGACCAACGACGATGCTATGTCGAATACGAAATCCCACATCCCCCGACATGTCTATGTTCTGCACATGAATTTACTTTAAAGTTCGAAATCATTCTTGTAACCTTGTTATTTTTTGGTTGAAAAGTGAAGTAAATAAAACATGGCCTTGTCGTTCCGCTTATGGATGTCAAAATACTTCGTACGCGTCAACAAAGACTGTTTCCATCGGTAAGAAACTTGTCCATTTGCTTTGTTTTATACATTTGTTCAATTCAGAGCTGGCAATTTATGTATGGGCTCTGTCCAAGACATGTTAAACCCCTGTCTAGACTAACTTGGTGACTATGAGCGATTCTTTCAATTCTTAACACCTTAATTGTGTTCCACTATCACTAGCTGAATATTTTCTTGCATATTGTGCAGGGACTAAGAACTAGGATGGCCGGGCATGCGCAGAAGGATTGTTGTTGTGTGTGTGCCAAAAAAGCTTTTTGTCTCTTGATATTTCTTATTCTGTAGAACTTTTGAATAAAGATTTTATAGCTTTATTGGTGCCGTTTTACACTGGTGGCAGCAGCATGGGATCAACAAAGACCGTCCTTCCAGACAAGAAGTTTTCTGCAGAGGAAGATTTTCGCGAGCGTGCTCGCGCGTGCTTGGCGCACGAATTTCTCTGCAATTTTTTTTTTGCATTTTGAACAAATTTATTAAGAAATTTAATGAAAAGATCATCGTTGGTGCTGGGTAAGATTTTTGTCTACAGGAGTCCAAAGATTGTGTAGGGTATTGTCTCGTGTTGAATTTGTTGTATTGCGTTTTGTACATTCCTTTTGGTCGACTTGATATTTGTAAACGAAGTTTGGACGGTTGTTGAATACAAGCAAGCACACACCATGAGTATGCTGATGTCGCTGCGTAAGTTTAAAGGCTGGAACAGTAATCGTGCTCGTACACTGCTAATTAGTGGAAGAAATAACTTGAATGTTTCCTGGATAAAGGATGGAGTGAAATGTTTTATGATTATGTTAACGATTCTATGGTTGTGCACTAAAATAAAACTATCGCGAGATATCTTTATCAAAACTACCCTTGACGGCGTTATCATTGATTCAAAACTTGCAATTTTACCGAAACGACTTTGTAGTGTTTGGACTGTCACTCGTGATCTCAAACAAAGAAAATGTTTTTATACACTCAACTATCTATATGGACTTAACTTTTAAATAAACAGCAAACTATTTCATGTATTTTACTCCTTTTACTTGCTGGTGACGTGGTTATAAATCTTGGTCCATGCTCTTCATATTCTCTACAAGATCTAAAGATAATTTATCTAAATGCAAAAAGTCTTTTAAGGCATTCGTCTTTCTTGATGAAGAATCGTCAAACAAAGTAAGCAAAATAACAATTGTACAACATTGAGTTTACGGCGGTTCTTACGATGTAGTGTGTATATACGAGGCCTGGTTAAACGAAAATGTTCTAAACGCCGAACTTCTACAAAATTACAATATATTCCGTAAAGATCGTGGAAATAAAATTGGTGGTGGTATTCTCATTGCTATAAAATCAAATTTAGAAGCATCGCACCGTCCTGACCTGGAAAGACCGAACTGCGAACTTGTTGTTGTGCAAGAAAAACGAGCAAACAACAAACCAGTAAATTTATACACTTTCTATCGTCCACCAAGCTCTGCGCCTGAAGCCCTCTACGAACTGAATGACTCACTCCAAAGCAATTCAGAGAGAGACTGTGTCATTGTAGTAGGAGATTTTAATCTTCCTGACGTGCAATGGTCTGAAGATCAGACATTTCCTGTTAGTTCTACAGAGCGCTTAATTGAAGAATACTTTTGTGAACTGTTTAACGATAATTAGCTACTTTCAACAACATATCATGGGATCAACACACAAAGGAGGAAATAAGTTTGATTTGTTTATGTGTAATCAACCTGAAATAGTCCGCGAAGTGAGAACTTTGTCCGCTGAACAATTTCCTAGCGATCATTTCCAATTGAGTTTATTGTCCAACAAACATTCAAACGAGCCAATCGTGTCCGTCGTTGTATCTATGATTTCCATAGATCAGATTTTCAACAACTTCGAACATTTCTTCAGAGAATTCCTATTGAAATAGCATTCTCCGGAAACATCAACGAATGTTGGACGCAATGGAAAGATAAATTTCAAGCCGCCGTTGATCGATTTGTTCCAACTAAGATAATAGAGGATAAGAACCCTCCCCCATGGATTGACTGGGAAGTACGGCATCTTATTCGTAAGAAATATACGGCTTTAAAGAAGTACCGTAGGAATAAACTATGTGAATCACGAAAGCAAAATCTGCGTACTATCAGTCAAAAAGTTAAATTCTTAATCAAGCGAAAGCACCGTGAGTATCTAAAAAGTATTGAATCATCCTTTTGTCATAATCCTAAGGTTTTTTTGGAGCTACCATACATCAATGCTTCACAAACGAACAGATCCAAGTTCTTCAATAACATATAATGGTATTACCAGCAAAACACCGCGCGAAAAAGCAGCACTCCTCAATTCGTACTTCTCATCGACTTTTCGGAAATCGGAAGATACTACAGACAATAGTTCGGACTATACGTTCCCACTTCGCAATGTTTCGGAGTTATCTGATATTACTGTAAGTGAGGAAGAAGTGGTATGCTATTTGCGAAATCTTGACGTAACCAAGTCGTATGGACCAGACGGAATTCATCCTCGCTTGTTGAAAGAATGTTCACAACAAATTGGACCAAGCCTTTGTGCCCTATTTAATCATTCTTTGATTTGTGGTCAAGTGCCTAAACAATGGAAATCCGCTAACATTACCCCAGTCCATAAGAAAGAATCTAGGGAATATGCCAAGAATTACCGTCCAATCTCGCTATTATCGATTGTGAGTAAGACATGTACACTCGAACGTTCAGTGATCGGTAAACTATATAACCACATGTTCGAAATGATTACAGATGAACAGCACGGCTTTATTAGGAAACGATCGTGTGTGACACAACTTCTGTCAGTTTTTCATGGCATCGAAGATAATTTGGATAAAAATATTCAAACGGATATCCCATATTTGGACTTTGCAAAGGCATTTGACTCAGTTGACCATGACATTCTTATTGCCAAGCTAAGATCGTACGGAGTGAGAGGAAACTTGTTGAATTGGTTTGCTGACTACCTACACGGCCGGGTTCAAAGAGTGGTTGTTGACTGTGTAGTCTCTGAATGGGTACCTGTAACCTCTGGAGTTCCACAGGGAAGTCTACTTGGTCCCTTACTCTTTGTCATCTTCATAAACGACTTTCCAGACGTTGTTTCTGACAATTGCCACACAGCCCTCTATGCTGATGATTCAAAGTTGTATAAAAGCATCTCGAGTATACCAAGCTGTGAATCCCTGCAACAATGCCTCGACAATCTTGACACCTGGACCATAATAATAATATGACGTTTAATGCCTCTAAATGCAAAGTTCTTTCTGTGACCCGAAAACAAAATCCAGTGAACTATCACTACCACCTTGAAGATAAAACATTGGCCAATGTCAGAAAAGAGAAAGATCTAGGCGCCCTGATAACAAATCATCTTCCTTGGACCCAGCAAGTTCTAGCCGTTGTGAGCAAAGCCAATAAAATGCTTGGTGTCCTGCGCAGGACTTGTCTTTTGATCAAAAACACGAGAGTTAGAAGATCACTGTACCTTTCACTGGCCAGGTTTCATCTGAACTATGCTACGGAAGTATGGTCTCCGTCACATATCTCTCTCAAACGTAAGATCGAATCCGTGCAAAGAAGAGCTACCAGATGGATCCTCCAGCAAAGAAAAGGAGAGCAGCCTTACAAGGATCGGCTTGTGACATCTATCTCTTACCCCTGTGTTATGATAGAGAAATAAAATATTTGGTGTTGTTTTATAAAGCCTTGTATGGTTACATTGATTTGGATATATTCAAATTTGTTTCTTTTGTCTCGAATGGTCGCACCAGGTCAAGTCATGTCTCAACACTGAAAAAACCCTTTTGTCGAACCAGCGCGTTCCAATCATCATATTTCAACCGCATCGTCAAACTTTGGAATAATCTTATTCTCGCTGCTCGTCCAAACAGCTTGCCTTCTCTATCTCAGTTTAAAAGGTTCATAACGGACAGATATAAATTGAAGTTGACCATAACTTTTGATTTGACATTATCTTTTAATGGACCATTGTGAGTGACTGCTCCTGTCATAGGCTATTGAGTCAATTTTGATGTAGTGCTTTAAAATGGACAAATAGAGGCGAATGATGATACTGGTAGCAAGCATTGACTGTGTCTTTTCTCCTTCTGATGTTTAAATTGATTTATCACTCGCTTTTGTTTGATTTTTCTGTGTTGTTTAGTTTATATAGCTACAATTAGTTTATAGTTTGTTATATATTTATATAAACCAAATAGACATAGCATATTCGTGATTATAGCAAGGGAGAATGCCTAGCATGGGATGAACAATCTCGTTCGCATCTTTCCTTTTGGGCCATTCATCTTTAGTATAATACTTCATTTATTTTGGTTCCAATAAATCTTATAATTAATTTCTTAGAGATTTCGAGATTTACGTTGCTGTAAATGAATGGTCAGACGAAAAGGCGGGTCATTTTCTTGCTGTATTTTTAGCGGGTGATGCGAAGGCTTTCTACCATTAACAATCAGACCAAGTACGGAAGAGTTACAAGGACCTTTGTTGGGCATTAAAGGAGAGGTATGAAGGGGGTTTTGCATTACTGAAATACAAGAAAGTCTTTAATGGTAGAGGTAGGAAAAGTGGAGAGACATTGCATAGCTACTTGTCAGAGCTGAGACTCTTATATGAAAGGGCATATAATCCCCCCCCCCCAAAGTCGACCCCTTGCCGGGGGGCGCTAGTACAGAACAAAAGAACGAAAGATATAAACAAGAAGGAACCCTGGCATTTTATAACAAGCGGAAAGACAAAGATGTATTGCGCCAATTTGTGAATGGGCTTGACAAGAATTTACGGGAGGTAATAATTTGTCAAGATGATCTTCTGAAAAAGCCAGTGGAGAATATCCTGAAAACAAATCTCAACACTTGAGGAAGAGCAAAAAGTCACCAGGAAAGTGTCCGCTGCCATGGAGACCCCAGAGAAAAGTAAGGCTGAGTGCAGCCTAGAAGGCATTGTTCAGGAAACAGTCGAACGGAAATTTGACGAGTTTTTAAGCAAGCAGCTGTAGTTAAAAAAGGAGGTAAGCGAGTAGCAGGAAGAGAAAGGCCAGGATCGCAACCCACTGATGTCTGTCGAGCTTGTAAAGGTCAAGGACATTGGGCTAGGAATTGCCCGTCTTTAAACGCCAAAGAGGCTGGCCTACGGCCCCAACAACAGCGTTGAAAGACCGTAGAGGGGTCATGTATCCTTATTGAGGTGCAGTGGAGGAGACTAAAGTAAACACTGTCCAGAAATCAACAAGCCACAAGGGGTATCATGTTAAAGGCAGTGTGAACAATGCTGAGGTAAACTTTCTAGTAGACACTGGCGCAGAGGTAAGCTTGATTTCTGCTAGTGTGCCAGATCTGATTACTAAAGAGTCAAGAGTGCATCCAGTTTCTATAACACAGCAACCCATTGTTGTTAAGGGCGAGACTGAGGTATCTTTAACATTAGGGAGTATAAAAACTAATTGGACATTTCTAGTGGTCGAGCACTTAACAGAGTCTGTGTTAGGTGCAGACTTCATTGCACAACACCACAAGAACTCGTGGGGGTTCAAAGATAACACTTTATGGCTCGATGAAACTGGGATATTCTTGATTAAAACTGAAAAAGTTGGGATTGTAAAGAAAGAAAATCCATGTCCCGTAATTGCAAAATGTACCGTAGAATTACCAGCTCGACACCAGGTTCTGATTCAAATGCATACTAACGATAGAACTAGTCGTGATGGATTATTTGAGTCAGGTAAGACACCTGGCGGGGTGTTGTTGACAAAACCAGTTGTGCAACCAAGTAAAGATGGCAGTCTCTGGGTCAAAGCAATCAATTTGAATTTTGACAGCGTGACTTTGTTTAAAAACCAAAAGACAGGGAACCTCTCCCACGTTGTGGAGGTTTCGGACATAATGAGTGACCAAAAGCCACAGGTGTGCTCTGTTCAAAATGGGGGTTTTGACAACTTGGGAGATGTTGGAGTTGGTTTAAACCATTGCGAGTTAAAACAAAACGAGAAAGTAGAACTAGAAAAATTCCTCCTTTCATACTCAGATGTTTTAGTAAGAAAAGCATCAGGGGACCTACGGATATGCGTTGATTACCGAAAACTAAACGAAGCAACAATGGTTGCAAGCTACCCGTCACCAAACATCACCGAAACCCTCGATCGTCTAGCTGGAGCGTCTTATTTTACTTCAATAGATATGATATCCGGATATCATCAAGTCGAGGTGGCAGAGGAAGATAAAGAAAAAACTGCTTTCACCGCACGATAAGGACTGTACCAGTACTGCCGAATGCCTCTAGGCCTGGTTGGTGCAGCAGCCACCTTCCAATCTGTTGTCGAAGGCATGGTGCAAGTATTGGATACTGAAAACATCATGGCATACCTCGACGATGTTATATGTTTCCATGCCACGTTTGAAGAGCACTTAAAAGGAGTACAGAAATTATTACAGATGATAAGGAAATCAGGTATTAAACTATCTGGTAAAAAAAATACCAATTTGCAAAGCGCTCGGTAAAGTTTCTGGGACATATCATCGATCAGACAGGTGCTAGACCTCTGCCTGAGAAACTAGACATCATTAAGAGGTGGAAAGTTCCCGGATGTGAAGGCGAATTGCGACAATTTCTAGGAGTATGTACATTCTGGAGACGCTTTGTGAAGGACTTCGCTAAGATTGCCGCACCACTCCATGATCTTTTGAATAAAGCAGAGTTCTTGTGGACAACGGAGTGTCAGAGATCATTTGAATCATTGAAAGAACTCTCCAACCAGTTACCTTACAAAACACCGCCACACAAGTATCGCAGCACAATCGAGGACCAACTTCACGCCCAAATGACGAATTGTTACGGATTGTTATGATATGTATGGCACCTAATCACGCTAGTTAGCGACAAAAATTTTATGAAAAAGACCAAAAACAAGGGCTGTGGTTGGTTATGCCATTTTAAGGGAGAATTTCTGTCTTAGCTGTGTGCTATGTCACTGGTCTTTACCAGTGAAATAATACTCTATGAAATAAAACACCATCTTCCGCCTATGTTTACAGGTGGAAGATAGTGTCTTATTTCCCGGTGACTAGCGGCTGGCTGCTTCAGTAATTTTGGTCGGGGCTAAGTTCTTAGCTCGACGGTCGATGTGTGGAAACGTGGATAGATTAATTAGATCTAGAAAGATAATTAACACACGCTTATCGCATGTTGCTTAATTCAAAAATATTCATTGTACTTTTTAAATTGTATAAAACCATATTTATGCCAATGAGAAGGTGTAACTCTAAAGTTCACGGGACTCCACTTATTTAACATAGCAGCTGGCAGCTGCTCTAATATTTCAGCTAGCGCTGAAAATGAAGCATCATAATTAGCCTTTTAGACTTTAGAGAATGAGAGTATACTCTATTATTAACGGTTTATTAATAAATTGTTTTGCAGTAAAGACACTGCATGAATTACAAAATTGTTCCTGTAGTAGTCTAACTTACAGCTAGAAGCAAAGAACTATTAACAACTATAGAATGTATCAATAGGCACTTTTAGATTGACGTTCACAGCGAACCGCTAACTGCTAACAGCAAACTTTAAATCACATTAGATTGTAATATCAACAGTTTTGTAGAGCGAAGTTGCGAAATCACGCTTCATTCATTATATAGGCTCCCGTAACATCGAACAAGTGACATAGTTACTCCGCCTACCTCGTAGGGAAGCGGAGTCTTAAAATGGGCTCGAGTCTATAGTCGGCTTTTTTTTTATTTTTCGGTGTTAGAAATTGGCACATTCACAGGTCACCCAAATAGGTCTCTCATGTAGAATTGACGAGGTTGTACGATCACATGACGCACACTGAAATCTCTGATGCGTCTTGTCTGCAACGCCAACCGTCGTAACAGACAAGTTTGTTTGTTTTGCTGCGATAGTCTGCAACAATCGACCATAGTCGCCGATGCATTACGAAAAGCGGTTTTCACATGTTTTATACTTGTTTCA
>JAOBYK010622222.1:0-11050 GCA_025434845.1 Phenganax subtilis | reverse complement strand
AGAAGTTTGGTCCCACCATGCACTCATCGAAACGGCAGCTTGTTCACGACTTTTTGCATGAACTACATCAGAGCCTGGCTGAACCTATGCCAGAGGGGACTGGTGCTTCCAAACGACCCAGAAACTTCAAGAAGCGAGACGACAAGCAGATGATGCATCGAACCAACCTGATTGAGAAAGCACTGCCACCAGGATCTTTCCACGAATATTTGCCCATGCTCCGGAGACGCTACCCACAGCAAACGTTCAGCTATAAGCTCTTCACTAGCGTGCTGGCCTCAGTGCGTCTTCTTGACAATTGACTTACTTCAATCAACTGCGCAATAACATAGGTTGTGACTTGCCAGGTTTGGGAGCACAACTTTGGGGACTTGTTGAAGCTTAGGTCGGCCTCTGCACACGTCAAATGCGGCATATGCGTGCGTTACAAACTTATGGTAAGAAAGCTTGCCCGTTGTAGCGTTGCTCGCGAGAGACAAGTCAAGTTGCTTGAAATGCACAGGGAGAAGCTGTACCTGGATCGTGTCACCTACTGGAACTCCCGGAACATCGCCAGGGGCTTTTCGGGGAACGCTACACCTGAGACTGTGGTCATGATCTGTGATTCAATGGACTGCGCCAAGTACACTTGGCCCAGGGACCAGGCCCTTTACGCCAAGGAATACAACCGCTTCATTGCTCCCAAACTCACGGCGACAGCTATCATCGCACATGGACATGACGTATTTCTTGCCCTTTCATTGCCAGGTGTGCCCGCTGATAGCAGTCGGACCATCGACATAGTGGCCAGGACACTTGAGAGGTTCCGGGAGCGTGGCATTGATTTACGCAACACAGAGATACTGATCCAGGGCGACAACGGGCCCAAAGAAATTAAGAACAATGGCCTCGTCAGGTATCTGTCGCTTTTGGTGGCACACCAAAAGATTAGGAGGGCTGAGATCAGGACGTTGATGACAGGGCACACACACGAGGACATAGACAGTTTGTTCTCAAACTTGTCTTCAGTCCTCAAACAGGGTGGACAGTGTTTGCACACGCCCCATGACTATGTCCGATGTCTTCGAGACTACCTGCAACGCCCTGACGTGCGTCCAACAGAGGCCCACTCCGATGTCCAACTTGTAGACCAAGTACGTGACTGGTTGCTCAGTGATCGCATTGGTAATTTTTTGTGATGGGGGCATTATGGAGGCCTACTGTCTACTGTTGTTCCATTTGTTGATGCACTGGTGCATGCAAACGGGGGTCACATGTCTCATCAGGAAAACGTTCTTGCAGCTGCAGTGCGGCAACAACACTATTGTTGGAATTGGCGGACCCACTGCGCCACACGTGTTCAGTCTGGACAGAGTGGGTGACTTGCGTGCCATGTCGTACATTAGTCACACCACCAGCAACTTTCCGTCGGGGAGACCGGTTTCTGAAGCCCTCAATGAATTTGTTCTTGACAGGTGTTCGTATTGAAGACCTCAACACCAAGTTCTGGCGCCAGCGGCGTGTGCCGTTTGGTGGTCGCGACGTGGTTCTAAGGAGTCTCTGCAATATCATTCAACCTACTACTGCTGTTCATTCACACTTTTCATCAGGACCAAGAAGAACCCATCTGATCCCTCATGGCAGCCCGAATCCCTGCTCTATTTGCTTGCAAACGTTGCATATTGCACGCTTGGATTGCATGTTCCAGGCAAACTTCTGATTCATTAGTGTTGTTGAAGTTAATGGTCTCACCATAGTAGTACGCTACTAATAGTGTAATGCTCGTATCTGTTCGTCTGATCTTTCAACACCGATTGGAAACTGCGATGATGTGCTGAGGTATGTGGACATGATGCGTCTGAGTCCAAGAGAGGCTTAAAGACCCCGGCCGTATTACTACTACCTAAATTGTCGTTCCAAAAACGTTGGATAACTAGTTGTCTGTCAGTGAGCATGATGTTCCAACACTGAGGGCAATATCCGTACTGCATGGAGGACACAGCTGATTGTTTGGAGCTTTGGGCAACTAACTTGCGGCCACCTGTGAAAGTGAATTGGCCATGGGCTCAACCGCCTGTGGTCAACCAAAGAATATCACACGCCCACGTTGTGTTTCCCAAGGTCCTTGCCATCGTTGGGTCCTGTTGTGGGACCTGGCCCAAGCACGGATGGATTGGACATCGATCAGTCTACGGTGTACAGAGCAACTTGATTGGGAGTCGGCCCACGAGATCGCAAACGATGCTTTTAAAGCATGTCGACCTGCTGCTGGCTAGTTGTGAGCTAGTTGAGAACCAACTGACACTGTTTGTGTACCAAGGCATGAGTACAGGGCCCCATGTGTTTGTGAAGACCATGATAGTCTGAAAACAGCCTCGAATCTGGGGAACCAAATTTGTGAAGAGCCGGGACCCTCCTCGTCTCATTTGGTAGGTAATAGTAGAAGGCAAGTGTGAAATATTTACCAGCGGGTGACCCAAAGACAATTTGCCCTGTGGAGCCAAGCCTTTTGTGAAGAGTCGGGGCCCGGGTCGTCTGAAAAAGACCCTGCAGTGAAAGGCCAGGTTTTTGTGAAGATCCGGAACCCAACTCGTCACAAATTTGACATTCAACAACAGCTACTCGTCACAAATTCACTGTATTGACATTCGAGATCGTCACAAATTCCTGGGTTGGCAGATCGAGCTCGTCTCAAATTCCTGTGTTGGTCAAAATCTTTATCGTCTCAGTCTCTCACTCCCTCTCTCTCTTTCTCTCCCTCTCTCTCTCCAAGGTGACCAGAGTCAAGAACTTTGGAGGAATTTCTCAAAGATCCCTGAACACGATGAAGGATGAGAATGAGGACTCTCCGGTCATTGAAATTGAGAACTCAGGGCGTGCACACGATTCGTGATTCATTCTTGAGAATTCCGACTCCAATTGCAATTGATTCACATCTTTGATTGACTTGCAGCGATTTTGGAGCCACATGGATGGTGTGATGATGATCATGAGTTTGGACGATTTTGAGTGCAATTTCCACCCATCCACGTCACTGTCCAACTACAGTAACTACAGCAGCAGTGCAGCATGTTTGCAAACACACAATTGACATCATCAATTGAGCACGCACTGTACACATACATGTACATTGAACACGTTCAGCCTCATCATCCCTCGATTGTTCGCCATGCCGCGGGTATCAGTATTTAAATACTTCCACCACGCGAGCGCAAGACGACACGAGTGGGCGTTCCTTGTGCACGGTCACTTTGGTGGAGACCAACAAGGTTCAGCAAGTGCATCCCCGGCCAAGCAAGGCCAAATCGTATTCCAACGTGAAACGAGGCTTGGACCTGACTACACTGACTACACTAGACTAGACTACACTGACTAGAGTCACACTCATTGTTATAAGTTTTAATTTCATAATCTCACTCAACTTACTCAACTTTACCAACCTTCGAAAACATTGCAGGACGAAACGCCTCGCCATCGGCTCCTGCGGAAGCTGGGAGATGGCCATAGATGAGGATGAACGTCCGGCGATTTACTTCGTGGACTTTAGCTGCGACAATTCGCCGCACATCAAGAAGCACAACTTGTTGTTCCGCGTTCAATGCGCCTACGACGATGGCCGGTCTGTGACTTGAATGGAAAGCAGCGCAGCATGTTTCACTGTTTGTGCGTTGTTCGGGTTGGGATGACACTGTGAGAGTGTGAGGGATTGTGTTGTTTGAACAGTGGTGTTTAAAAGCGGTGTTCACTCCACATGCTGAGACCTGGACATCGATGGCAGCGGTTGACCAGAAGATTGTTTGCCGCACGATGCACTATATTGGATGGATGGTCTTGGACCAGCTCGCCCAACCATTCATCGGTGATGAATGGATCCAACGGCTGCACCTGGTGCCAGTACCTGCTGCACGACTGAGGGCTCTGCCTGCTCCACCACAGGCAGCATTGGCCAATGAGGCTCATGAGGAGGCGGAGGCGAATGATGAGGATGGTTGGACGATCATCTTCGCTCCAGAGGATTGAAATTTTAATTCCAGCCTGGAGTCGGAATGTTGGCAGACTGCCGAAATGTCTTTATTTGGCAGAAAGCCAAGGGAATTGCTTGTCGGTCACATGAAGGGCACAATGGTTCGTTGACTTCACGGTGAACTTCCATCAATGGATTTCGATGAACTAAAATGGACTACACTGACTACACTAGACTGGACCTGTCACAGTGTAGCCTGTGACTGTGACCGAGCCCTGTTCACTGTCATGGAGCCATGTGGTTTGGAGTTTTCGCGACCGCGACAGCCGCGAATTGCTGTGGCTTGATTTGCTGCTTTGCTTCAAAAGGGAGCAGAGCAGCAGAATTGATCCCGCCGGTCGGTCGTCGGTCACATAGGTGAGATAGCTCTGATGATCAGTGTGTGTGGGTTGTTTTTTCGTTCTTGTGTCAGGGTTCATGTTGGTGGTTTGGTTTGTGTGACCACGATCGGGGGAATTGGATCTTGGAATGAATCTTGGAATGAAATCGTGCTGCAGTCCCGCTGGAGTGCTGCAGTCAATGTGGATGGAAAAACATGGGGCGAACACTGAACTGCTTGGGTCTGTTGATCGGTACTGGCATTGGTATGGGCATTGGATTGGCGAAGTAGGTATAGGCAAATAGGAAGATTGAAGTTGGGGAGCAAACTGGGAAAACTTGGATAATGTTCCTAATAGCTTCTTGTTACTGGTAGCTACTTGCTCCAAGTAGTACGGCCAGGAGACCCTAGTAGCGCCCTTGCCAGGAGCCCCTAGTAACGTCCTTGCTCCTAGTAGCGATGCCATGAGACCCTAGTAGCGTCCTTGCTTCGTAGTAGCAAGGCCAGGAGCATGCAGTCAAACCATGTGGAGCTGCGGGGCGCAGTACTGGGCGCAGTCGGAGTCAGCATGTTTGCAGGAGCTGAACAACACTTGGGAGAGCAAACACGAGTACAACGCTCAGGCAGGGCGCACACAGCTATACGGTGGTTTTGGAGGGTCTCCCGGCGTGATCACATCGTAGGCGATCGAACGACCCCGTTGTCCAAGATCTCAAATCGATCCGTACCCACTATCGAACAGCACCCCCCCCACTTAAGTTGGGACGAGCAATGGAGGACAGCGGGGCTTTGCAACATGTTGTTGACTTGATTCTATGATGGTTTTTGTGTTGTGTTTTGAATGCTTGTGGTGAGCCTTGTTCCATGAATGTTTTGGTGTTGGTTGGTTCTTGTTTGTATACGTTGACATCGGGCATTTTGTACAGGAGTGGTGGGACACCTGTCCACAGGCCGGTCCCAAAACCGTTGGGTTCTCGGCGAGTGAGCCCAGTCTGACTTCGTTGACCACAGTCAATGGCCTCCTCAAGCTTAAGGGCTCTATATATATATATAATCGTTCAATGTGGTTGTTGTTCATGTGTCCGCACGCTACTGACTAATTGTTGAGGATCCCGGATGCCCTGAAGAATCGCTTCGAGGTAGATTCCCCCCACGCTGCCAAGCTGAAGTGGCTGGAACAACAAGTTGTCGACGCCAACACAAGTAAAGGTGAAAAGGGCTTTGGCAACAACACCAGCTTCAACACAAGCTTGAACACAGGCTTCTGGAACCGTGACAGTTCACGCCTACAAATACTCCCGCCCGGACAGCGTGCCTGCCACAGTTCACTGACCAGGACAAGCCTTTGGATGTGTCACATGCGAGCTTGCCAGCACAAGATTTCCGAAACTCACACCAGTGTGCCAACTGCATGAAGACTGTGGCAGTGATGTTCATTGTGCATCAGTAAAGCTCAGCGTGTTTAATTTAGAGTTGTGTTCATTCTGTACCTCTATATCATTCTATGCTTGTTTGTCGCCACGGGTCTGTGTGTTGAAGGCTGTGTTCATTTTGAGGGTGAGGTCTGTGTTGACTTGTTTCCTGATTGTTTCAAGTTCATGCCAGCTAAGTGGTTGCATGCAATTTAGTTTCAGTGCTTGCTTACTGATTGGCGACGATTTTTACTTTAAACTACTACCAAGGATCATGGCAACAGCAGTATACCCCCGCTTGCCAGCAGTCAAAATTTGCCTCACAAACAGCTATGACTTGTGGTTGGTGAATGAGGGTGAAACGAACGCTGAGATCCAGGCAGGTGAACTCATCGGCTTCAACGTTGGATCTTTCAAGGAGTTTGCCTTGGGTGCCACGGCCGGTTCATGTCATTAACGTGCATCAACAGTAACATACAGTAATCAACTGGTGGAAGGTACAGGTTGTGTAGTTTCAACCAGTGTGCTTCAAAGTTGCTGAGTTGTTGCGCAATACAAACAAAAGCAAGTAGAATTACTGTGTTCCATGAACAGTCCATGAATGTTCCACCATCATGTTCTTAAAGTGACAACCACAACAATGTACACATGTGCGATGGAGATGGAAAAAGCTTGTACCTGTGTGCTGAAGTGTTGGGTTGGTGTTGCAGAGTTTTGAACAAACCAACACACAACACACTCCTGTGATCTGGGCGCCCGCACATGAAGAGCTGAGGCGTAGCAACAGCACCGCCTATAGATTCCCTGCCCTTCTTGGTTAAATATGATGCATGCTTGGTGGCTTGGGTGGGGAGGGATGGCAAGGAGTTGATTTTTATTGCAGACCGTGACATGGAACAGGCGCAGGACAAGTGTGGACAAGTTGTACGTCGAAGTTGTGATGTTATTGTTGTCGTAGTTGCTACACCCTTTTTGTTCACCTCTGTTAGTACCTCTGTTTGGCACCCCGACAATGTTGGAACAATGTGCTTTCTGTGGACTTTACTAAGTTCTAAGTTCCGGTTTTGGCCAATGTGCAACAGTTGCTGAACTTCCATTACAAGATTCAACCAAAGCAACGGGTTCACGCTGTTGAACAAAAGCCTTTGCCCGGTGATGTCGACTTGCAGAATATTCGTGCTTCTCAGATGGGACAGCTGTTCGTCAAAGACGGCCAGTTGCCCAAGTTGCTGACCAACAAGCACTGTGCTGTGACCTGGGATGTTTGTGCCTAAGTCGGTGGGAGGTGTTGTAAGAACCTCACAAAGCGTGTCACACAAGTTGTAAATGCAGCTTGTTGTGGGTTATTGTTTTGCGGGTCAAAGGGGTAACATTGCTCAGGTGCGGGTGGACAATTCTGCTCCGGCTTGCATTGTGGGCGTCAAGGCCAAAATTTCATTGACAGCGCGTGTGTCACTCAACGCACGGACAGCATGTAAGCTGTCTTGAATTTTTCAATCAGGGATCAACTGCTGTAAAGGGTGGCCAATGCAATCACTGCTTGGACTTTTATGGTTCATGTCTTCATAGCTATGACATTTAGCTTCAACAAATGCAATGACGGTGGTTCCACTTGTTGTTGAGGCAGTGAGGAGATGGGGTAGCGGTTGCATAACACCTGGAAGTCGACAGAATAAGGTTTTGATAAACTACCGGCCAAGTAGCATCTAGATCCGTTGGCGCTTTGAGAAAAACAAACAACTGCACAACAACTCGTGGGCTCAGGTTGCATTTCCAGCATGCTTAATTAAGCAACAGCACATACTCGCTCACGCACTGCTACATTAGTTGCTTGGACCTGCAGCACCCCTCTCGCGTGCGAAGTTGTAGTGTAGTACTCGCCCTTTTTGGATGTGGTTGGGGCAAGTCGCCCTCATGTTTCAAGATTGATGAGGAGGCTGCACGGCGGGGTAAGAGCAGGAAGCCGAAACTAACACCGAAACCGAAGACAACAAAAGCAAAGCCGAAGGCTTCTGTAAAGAAATCTCCAAAGGCCAAGGCTTCTCCGAAAGCCAAAGCAAAAGGCAAAGCAAAAGCGAGTGCACAGAAACCACGAAAGGACAAATCAGCCAGGAATGAGAGGAGCCAGCCAGAAGAAACAAAGCCTCAGGAATCTCAGGTAGACCCGCAGCCAGTCTTGAAGAAGCCAGCTGCAGCAGGTTCATGTCATGTTATGTTGTTCAGCCCTGAAAGATGATGCCTCGAGATGGTGTGCCAGACACAAAGTTTCACGAGATCGCAGCCACTTGTTTGCATTTACTGAACAGCCCATGTCAACGACAACATGTTGACACACACTTGTGCACAACCATCACCGCATGTCACCGCCCTAGCCTCATGTGTCAGTGGTTGATTTGCCCATGCGAGGAGTTGCTGAAGCAGGAGTTGCTGAAGAACAAGGGGGGATGCAACGTCAGCAGTTTTGATGAAGGTTGCGGTGCACTGTTTGTCTTGGATTCTGCACATTTGTGATTGAACAAGCAGTTAACCACTCAGTTAACCATGATGTTATGTCACTGCACTAAATGAACTTGCCAACTAGCCATTTGTAACCGCTTGAACTTGGCAGGATGCATTGCTTGATGCCGCGGAGAGAGAAGCATTGGAACCTACCACTAGGAATGCCAAGGATTCGAGTGATGACCTGCCCCTAGAGGGTGAGAAGAAGAAGAAATGGTTGAACATGATGAGAGCCTGTAGTGCCATAAATGGCAGTGTCAATTTTTGTGTAATAGCTTGCGCCTCTTGGACATGAGTGCTGGTGGCGATGGAGAAAATGAAATGCTTTGTGCACATGCAGCGTGTTGTTTTGTGTCAGCGGCTAGTCCTTTGTGCCTTGTGCTCACTCCTTGTTGCAAAGTTCTTGTTGTATTGAGTGTTTTGTTGCTGGTGGTTTGCACTGTTTTGGTTTAATGTTGTTGATTAACTTGCATCATTCTTGGCACTATTTGAGCTTGAAAAACTGGAACCCTGGTTACAAACTGGAACCCTGGTTAGCTGGCAAAATTTTTATATATACTATGATACTACTATGGGTTTCAAGTGAATGCATTGGAAGACTCAAAAGGATCGAATGGATCTGGAATGGTTTCACATGTTTTCACCTTTTCCCCAGATGATTCTTGGCCCCCCGAGTTCAGCAACACGCAAATGAGTGACCCGTGCCACTTTCCTTCCGTGGCCAGTGTAGACATGATGGACTTTGATGAATACGGGTTGCCTGCAGTAATGACATATATCATGACCACCATGCAGTCAGTGTAAGATTCTCTTGGCCGGGTGCCCGGCCATCACTGAGAATATGAACAGAGTGGTCTTTCTGGGACCTGAAAGGGACCTGTCCTTTCCTTCATGGGCCAGGATGGGTATCGTTTTTGGACTCCTAGGGCACTGCCTGTTTCACTCTGGCTGCTTGTGAGTCATGACCTGGTACTCACACATGGTTCACTTTTTTTGGAAGTTGCTCTTTCACCAAGATCCTGCAAGTTCTGACCCACACCCATCACCTGGCATATGTATAGATATATTATATATTTGGTTTATCTACCCTTTCCTGACAAGTCCCCCCTCCTGAAGTTTCTGGATGATTTCGAACCTTCTTGTGTATCAGCAACACTGAAGCTGTGATGCTGCAGTGAATTCCGATAGGCACAACATCGGCACCGCAAAAAGTTCGGCGACTCGGCATGGCTTTGAAACTTTGCCAACATCTCATTCACACCCTGACTTCCAACATCTCAACTCCAAATTCTTTCCTGTCCCCACACTCACCGGAGGTTTCTCCAACCCAATGGAGCTCGCCACCTCTCGCGCTTGGCTCACCTCTCTACAACTTCTGCGGCCGAAGAGGCTCACGCATTTCACCAGCTTAATCAACCGCCCAATGCGCGCCCCCAGCTTGGCCGTGCGGGCGGTACGCAGCACCACCTTGGGTCTGCAGAATCTGCGACAGTGGACGCATGATCTGCACAAGGTGTGCTGATCCGGTGGGCTCTTGAGAAATTAAAAATAATCCTCAATTGGATTGTAGAGTTTCTTTTTAATGGAGGGTTGCATGATGTAATAGAATGTACAGGGCATTTACGGTGCATGTGAAGTTTATATATAAATATATACGTATCCCGCCCGAGGGTTAACTTATCCTGTCAAGTCTCCGTCTGTTTTTTGCGTTTCCTTCAACTCTTCCCAACGCGTCAGGTCAGGCGGAACCGCGCTCGGAGATCGCCAAGATACCCATGTCACAAAACATGATCCCGTGTGATCCCGTGTGGATTGGCAGGGGAAGCAGTTTTTGCCGGCTAAGCTTTGGTAGGACAGAATGCAAGGCCTTCAACTAAGTCTGAAATTAAATCCTATGCCCCCGATTTCATCAACACCCGAGAGCAACATTTCACAATTAAGTGTTTCTCCTCTGGCACCTCCCCACCCCAGAGAATCAACGAGTTTTCAAATTTTGTGTTTTTGGTTTGCGGGTCGGAGGCTTTTAACTTTGTGAGCTTTGTTTGAGTTGGATCGTTGGGTTTGGGTGGTTTCGGGCTTGAAGTAGGAGTATGTTTGTGATTCCCGCCTGAAGGAAATTCCATGGTACACCTCGAGATGGCCGAGGTGTCTCGTACAGGTCAGATTGCCAAATCGGAGGGTGCAAGTTCTAAAGAGAGGAACGAGATTGCTAGTGTTGGTACGTTGTCTGATAGCCAAATATACTTTAGTTAAATTCCAGCCATGAGAAAGTTCATGGCTCAAACTGTGATGGAGTGAGGGAAGCTGTCTGGCTGGAATCCCAACACTTAGTCTGAGCTTTCCACTAGTAGCATGTGCATCACAAGTAGTAATAAGGCAATAAGGGTCTATTACTACATACTACATAGTAATAATAAGTTACAATTAATAAGTTGAATAAGAAACGTTGTTCTAGAAGGCTGAGAATAAAGCATTGCGGGAGCTGGCTGGAACTCGGCATGGCAGATACGCTCATACGCGGTTCCCAGTCCAGCGCTCGATCTGCCTGTTGCTGTCTTTCAATGATTGGTTTCTCGCTTTGGCTTTGGAGCAGCCCACGCAAGTTGAGCCTGTGTATTGAAGGGTCCTGGTGGCCAGGGCCACCATTAAGAACTAAACATGTCAGCATTGTACAACATACTTGGCTCCTCACTTGGTCTGGGATCTGGGGCTTACCGTAGGTCTCGGATCGGGCTTGTCGTTGTAATGTGTTCGTATTCTTGTCCAAAAGTCTACCTTTGCGCTTGACTGCAAAAAATATGGTCAAAGTTTGGGGTT
>JAOBYK010622111.1:0-11050 GCA_025434845.1 Phenganax subtilis | reverse complement strand
GAGCGCCGTCAATATTCTATTCAGTTTTCTAATCAATGTACACTTCTACAGCTGCTATGCCGCACTTGCTTCCTTTTATCAGTACTGAATTGTCCTCGCTGCTATTCGTCTCCTAAAATTGGTAGAATAAGTCATTGTGAGTAAGTCAAGCGTACACATTTTTACGGCTACTACTCTTTTTCAAGAGTAGAGGGAAAAGGGGGGTTCTGGAGCATTTCGACTCCGCCCCCTTTTATACAAATGAGCTTCGACCTGTCAATCAAAAAACTGCGCAAACATGTTTAAACACGCCCCAGAACGTGTCTAGGGGGGTTCTAGAGCATTTCAACTCCGCCCCCTTTTATGCAAATGAGCTTCAACCTGTCAATCAAAAAACCGCGCAGGTCATCATAAACTGAAAGAACTAAAAGAACTAAAAGAATAAAAAAAAGTTTCCATGTGTAACCTGATCCTCAAGTTACACATGGAAACCAAACTTGCCTAAACATGTCCTGTCTGGACCAGACTTGTCTGGACTATATCAATCTTGTAGATGTCACCTCGAATATTTAAATCAATTTTTTGTCATAAGCCATTCTAATTGCTCTAGAGCTGGTTCCAAACAATTCTGCTGCTTTAGTAATACTTGGAAAAACTTCAGTCCACCCAGAACTCACATGAATCATTTTTGTTTCTTTTGGTTTTGTCATTATTTATTTAGTAACATAACCCATAGTTTTTCCTAATACCCAACCTCCTGCGAGACCTATCACTCCAGAAACGTGTTGATATTCATTCATTTCTTTTGAAGGTTTATAAAAGTCGTCCAAAACAGGTTCTCTAGAGAAATTAAGCTCTTCTTCATGTAATTGCTTATGAAGTTGTTTTAATGCTTCGTTTGTTGTATTGATGTCATTATTAGCATCTGAAAGCTCTTGACGAAGTCTATCAAGGTTGTTTTTCTAGAAGTTTCTTTTTCAAACCATTTTTCTTTTTCAGAAGCAAGTTTTTCCAAAGCTAAGTTGTGTCTTTTCATTTCTTTTTCATAACCAGAGTGATTCAATTTACTGAATAAAAATCCGGCTCCCGCAAAAGCAAAAGCATTAAAGATTCCTGTTATTGCTGTAGAAGCCATTTACTTGTCGATTTTTTCAGGAATAATTTTTTTATCTTCAAGATATTTTACAATAACAGATCCTACCATAACAGCTCCAGCCAGTTTTAAAGTTTCATTAATATTTTGAGGTGTACCCAAAGATTCTACAAAAGCTTTTTTACTTAGCATAGAAACTCCTACAGCTGAAAATGTTAGCACAGCTGCGTTGTAAAGTTGATTTACAAGTTTAGTTTCATTGGAAGTACTCATTTATTTAATAACTTTTTTTAGTCAAAAGTGTCTAGAACGACCTTAGGTTCGGGTTCTTCCAGAACAGGGCTAAGTTTTTTAGACTCTGTTTTTGAGTTGCTGTTTCTTGATTTTTTCCCATAATAAAATAAACCAACTCCAAATAGTGCTAAGACTATAGGGAAATATCCATATATTGTCATAGTGTTGTCATCATTTTGTGCTTGGTCTTGAAGTTTCTTTTTTACCTCCTTAGCTTTTCTAGACATTTCTGCAAGTCTTTTTCCTGCTTCTACTTTTTTTGGATCTTTAATTTTGTTTTCTGCGATAACTATTTTAGGCTGTGGTTCTTGAGAGCTGATTTATTTATAATTTCTACTGAGTTTTCGGCCGGCTGATTTTTAAGTAAAAACTCAGTAAAAACTCAGTAAAAAATTTTTACTAGAAATCTACTGAGTTTTCGACCGGCTGATTTTTAAGTAAAAACTTAGTAAAACTGAGGAAGTTCAAAGTTTGTTGTTACGCATCTGGGTCAGTGGTGGTTTCCACAACAACATTTAGGTTAGATTCATTTCCGTGATCATTTTTACTAATTTTTGTAATAGTAATATAGAACATGGCAACATTTTCAATGTCTGAAAATTTATCATTAAAATAAAATGAAACATTTATAGGTGTAGATTGATAGCCTCCAATCCTTACTATATCTTATTTAGTTATGTTTACAGTTTTTATATCAGCAGCTGCTTCTTGATTAGTTTTTTTATTCCACATAGTAATTCCATATAAAACAGTGATGTTGTTAATAATAGTATCATTGTCAAACGTATGATTTAACAAAGTTATTTTTGTCTTGCAATTGATGTCTGGTAAATAAATTGGTATGAACGGATAGCCAACATTAAGTGATCTTGGTACACGTGTTAAACCTAAATCTCCAGTTAAACTTTCATAAGAGAAGTTGTACAAGTATGTTTTTACAATGTTAGGTTTATAATCAAGTTTTTTTGATGTGTAGCCGTAGTTGAGTGTCATTTATTTAAAGTATAAATCTTGAAACAAGTATACCAAAAACAAAACTTATTACAGTTAATTCAAATGTGGGAATTTTTCGCGTATTAACAGAACTTTTTCCCGTATCAACACGAATTTTTCCCGTATTAACAGGAATTTTTCGCGTATTATCAGGAATTTTTACTGGTATTGTGGGGGTAAAATTAAGTTTTTCGTTTTTACCAAATTTCATACTTGTTGTGGCAGTGGTCAAAATATTGTTAAATCCTGCTGTAGGTTTATCTAGGATTATCATATTACTTGGAATTAAGATTAATCCTGGGCTAATTACCATATTCAGAATAACATTTGTATCGTTAATAGCCTGCCTCATATTACTTATCATCGCGATAGGATAATCTTGAACTACAGTATCTTGTACTGATTTATGAAAAACATCTTGGGTCTGAGAGCTCTTTGCGCCTTTGTTTACAATAGACCATCTTGTCTTGGCTTGAGCTCTTAATATAAAATAAACATAACTCTCCATAGCTTGTTGGAATAATTTTTGTCCTATTTGCGTAAGACCATCACTTGTCTGTTTTATAAATGATTTCCAATCTTCCGAATTGGACTTTGGAATTATCTTATCAATAGTTTCATAACCAATTCCTGAAATCCCCATACTTTTGTTATGTTTTGGAAACACGTAATGATATTTTCTTATTTTTGATCTGTCATGCTTTTCTAAGAATATAGATATTGCTTCGTGCGTATGTTCTAGTTTATATTTCCACACTTTTTTTGTAGGAATATTCTGTTGAATAACCTTTAGATCATTTTTGTTGACAGAGGACTTAAGCTTGTTTGGATATCTCAAGAACCTCTTCATATGATAATAAAAATAGTACTTGACAATACTTGAAATAACTTTAGGCTGACCTGATTTAGTAATGTGTTCTAAAGAAATTCCAGATTTGTAGGACAACACGTAAGCAGCAACTAAGCTTGTAAAATAAGGATCTTTAAGATAGTTAAACTTTTCTTTAGTGACGTCATTGCTGAGGTTTCCCCATTCGATCTCAAGCGGTTCAAAATGACATTTGAAACTATCGTTTTCATTCACATAAATGTCAAATTTTTCAAAGTCTAAGTTATTTTCATTCAGTTTTAACCCTGTAACAGCTCCTCTATAATTCCAAATTCTAGGAGTCCAATACAAAGCATAAGAATACTTGTCTTTAAATGTGTTTGAAGAAATGTCTGTTCCATAAGATTCATTAATAGCATAGTCTATTCTAGTATCAAATGACAAATCGTTCGGATCAACAATGACAGTAAATTCAAACTTGCTTAGATCTGCATTTGGATATTTTTTGACAAAGTCAGATTTTAGTTTTTGTACTTGCTTGTTATAAATATTCATAGCTTTTTCATAATTTTTACCATACACAGCCTTATAGAATTCATCAATCATTTATTTAAATAAATGAACAAACTAACTGTGATTATTAACAATCATCATAAAGAGCTGTATATTGACAAAACAATCGAAACAACATCAGAGTCTAGACTGTTTCTTAAATCAGCGAGTATTTTCTGGAATTATAAAAACATCATTTCTAGAAAAAATAATTACATCAGCCAAGGTGGAATGACACTTTTACTTCCGGTTGGTTACCTAACATTTGATGATGTTAAGAAAGAACTAATTAAGTATAAAATTGAGCTCGAAAAACTTCCATACACGAATAAAACCAAAATATATTGTAAAGAAGAAAATTTAAACCTAAAGAACTTTGGAGCACTACTTGGATTCAAAATTAATAAACAAGTACGCAAAAACATGTGGATAGAGTCTGAAAGAGAATGTGACATTAACAATGGATTAAGATATGTTAGTGTTCATTGTGATGCTGTAAATAAGTCTTTAAATTTTGATACAGAAGGAAAAAAAAGCTCAGCTTTTGTAACTTTACCCATTACAACAACTCAATCACTTAGTGGGTTTGTTTCTCATTACAAAGACATAGAGTCTGAGGTGACAATTTACAACGGAATTTGGAATAAATTTACTTTTGATGTGACAACAGGACCTGGGGAAGCTCCCAATGTTGGATCTATTTTATTAGAAATTTACATAAAATAAAATGGATGAAAACAACTTCAAATTAGAACAGGAGCTTAGGGAGCTATACTACGACCCAAAAACGGGATGTAGATCTATTGAAAAACTTTATAGAAAGGCTGTTGAAAATGGAATTCATGTGACCAGAAAACAAGTCAGAGATTGGATAAAAACTCAAGATACTTATACGAGATACAAACGTGTTGTCAAGAAACAGAAAACACAACAAACTTTTGTCAATGAATTAGGTGATCAAATTCAATTAGATCTTGTTGACATGGGCAAACTTCGATATAAAAATCGAAGTTATAATTGGATTCTAACAGCTATAGAAATTTTATCCAGATTTGCTTTTGCCGTTCCTGTTCGTAAAAAAGACACAAAGAACATGACTGAAGCTGTAGAAAATCTTTTAGAAGAGTTTAAATCTAGATTTGGGAAATATCCTAACGCAGTTCAATTTGATGAAGGTAAAGAATTTTACAATGTAGGCGTAAAAGAGTTATTGGAAAGTCATGAAATAAAATACTTTTCTACAAAGTCTGAGAAGAAAGCGGCGGTTGTGGAAAGATTTAACAGAACTTTAAAGTCTATGATGTGGAAATACTTTTATTCCAAAGGAACTTATCAATGGATAGACGTTTTAGATGAATTTGTTTATAATTACAATCATACAAAACACAGCACCATTTTGATGAAACCTGCTGACGTCAACAAAAAGAATGAATGTCAAGTTTGGAATACCTTATATGGTCATTGGACAGGGAAATACTCTTTACCCACATACAAAATAGGAGAACAAGTACGTGTGAGTAAATACAAAAATATTTTTGAATAAGGCTATGAATCCAACTTTACGGAGGAAGTCTTCAAAATCAGTAAGATTTTCAGAGGCGATCCTACCACTTATGAAATTGAAGACACTGAAGGTGAACCTATTCTCGGAAAATTTTATGAACAAGAACTGAGTCCTGTAGACAAACAAGACGACATCTACAGAGTTGAAAAAGTCTTAAAAACAAAAGGAAACATGGCTTTGGTAAAATGGTTGGGTTATGACAATAAACATAATTCTTGGGTTAAAAAATCTGACATGAAAAACTTGAAAGATATTTGATCTTTCTATAAAATAAATGGAAAATAATGAGCTGAATGATTTAGGCTTGGAAAAAAACATCTTTTTTACCCGAAGAAAAAGATAAAGAATTTGAGGAATCTGTGTTTGACAATGACAATATACAAGAAACTTCATTTACCAATCCAAATTTTGAGGATTTGGACGTTGGTTTGGAAAGTATCAAAAGACCAGAAAATCAGGCTACTAAGGCAGTTGAAAATTTTATAGGATTAACGAATCCTGATTTTAGATTTCAAGACACAGATAGAGAAATGGAGTTTAGACTTAATATTGACACAACCTCAAAAAATCATATAACCTATAGACCTTTACTTGAGAATAATGAAAGGGGAAAACCCCAAATTGTGTTGAGAAGAAATAAAAATAGACTTACTTATAATGATAATGTAAAGTCAAAATCTGTTCTAGAAGCTATACGTCAATTCAAACATGAAATAGAAATGATCATTGATGAAAGAAAAACTGATCATGAAAACTTAGATTGGGATAATTATAACCTTGTAGACACAACTGCTGATATGTCTTATATTTATGGATTAACCCCTGAAGAAAACAGAGAACTTCAAGGTGTTTTAAAACCTGCAGAAAACACAACTGATCGTCTTGGAGATGATGGAGCTTTACAAATACAAGCCAATCATTTTCAAGAAAAACTTAATGAAACCTTTAAACAAAGAGACAAAACAGATAATAACGAAGAATTTATTGAATTAGAAGAAAGAGTTATTGGTCTAAGAGAAGCTGTGAATAGAACAATAAGTCAAAGAAGTAATGAAGAAACAAAACACAATCAAATTCTTGATCTTGAACGACTTAAAAAATCTAAAGAATGGTCCAAGAAAAATATGGTTGCTTTGAGTGGTGTTGCTATAGCAATAGGAGGAATTATCACATCCATTATTATTGGAGGTAGAACTGTGATTCAAAAAGGATCTCAGGCAGTGGGTACTTTTGGAAAAACCTTAATTAAAATTGGAAAAGAATTGGGAGCTGTTGGAAACTTAATTCTAGGTGTTTTGGGAACAGTTTTAAAATGGGGGTCAAAAGGGTTAAATTTCTTGTCAAATAATTTATGGATATTAGCATTGACATTAACATGGTTTGTCTATGACATGTATAAAAACAAAAAAGTTATTAAATAAATGAGTACATTAATTCCAGGTTTTAGAAAACTAAAGATGTCTGATATCAAAGGTGTTAGAACAAAACATAATATTACTTTTAATCCAAACAAAGCAAATCCAGAAGAAGAAATTTATGTAATATTCCAAACTTAAAACTTGATACCTGTCTGGTTCCTGACAGTTTGTGTTTGAAATTTGATTTTAAGAATAAAAACGACAAATCATGGTTCTTAAATAATCTTGGAAAACTGCTTGTGAAAAAATTAGTTGTAAGTATTGGGGGTGAAAATGTTTATAACAATGGACAAAGCGAGCTTGAAATTTACAAAGATCTCTGGTTGCCTGAACATGTTCGAGATGGGCTTGTAGATTATGGAATTGCTAATGAAAACACTAGGAAATTGATTTCCGGTTCTGATGATGGTGCAAATACTGGAACTACTCAAAAAGTGTCAGATGGTTTGATGGCATCTGTTTATGGAAAAAAACAAAAGATAAAACTTGATAAAATCGTTGGTGATCATGGTCTGTATTCTCCTTACCTTATGGGTCATAATTTTCAGTTTAAAATTGAATTACCAAAAGCTTCAGATATCATGGTAGTGCAATCTGGGGAAAGTGTAGCAGGTTATACTTTGGAAAATATCGAATTAGAATATGAAACGGTTGAAAATGAAACTTTAGCGAGTCAGGTTATTTCAGGATATGATGTTGGTAGAAGTCTTAGTTTTGAACATGTCACCTTGATGAAAACCGAAGAATGGAATAAAGCAACCACCTTAATCAATGAAACCATAAATATTCCTAGAAAATGCATGACTGCTATTGTGATGTTATTTAAAAATAAAACTGTGACAGATAGTGAAGAATATTTATATCCAAATATTGAATCTGTTAAAATTACAATTGAGGGAGTTCCAAATTGTGTTTATAGTCAAGGAATAAAGAAACAAGACCTATACCCAGAAGCAAAAAGATTCTTTGAAAACTATGACAGCAACATAACCATAAGAAATTTCTTTAAGGATAAATTTGCGTTGGTTGTTGATCTTAGAACAATACGCGATAAAAACTTTTTTGGGTCTGGAAAGAAAATTATAAATACTCAAAACGGAATTCTTCTTGAAATTGTCAAAAAAACCACGTCAGCAAATGTGTTATGTAAGATATTCGTAATTAGCGATGGTTTGATTAATTTCAAAAACAAAGTCATTGAAAATGTACATTTTTAAAGAACCTAATTAATTATTAATTATTAGTTTGGTTTCCATGTGTAACTTGAGTATTGGGTTACACATGGAAACTATTTTTTTATTCAACAGTATAATTATATGGATGTATTAAATTGACATCCAACTTTGAAAACTTGATATTTTTTAACTTTTCTAAACTGTTGTTTTTTTCTCTTTAGACACTTTGCCTAGATAAGTATCAAATATAATTTGCATATCTTTTATATTTGGATTATAAAATGAAACAAGTCTGGAAATATTTTCTCTATAAGGTTTAGCAATGGAAGTAAGTTGTTGAGTAATCACAATCGTACTTAGACCATAATGCCTAGTGGAAAAAGCAAGATTGACAAGTTCTGAAGTTCTATTTTTTACAAATTTTCCTGAGGTGGAATCATCTAAAATGATGAGTGAATTTGTTCCTTTTGCAAAGTCTACAATTTGTTTTAAAAATGATTCAACTTCTTCTTGTTTGCAATTTATAACGATAAATTTTTCATCATCGTTGTAACCCCAATCTTGGTATGTTTCATTCCACTCATAAGTTGGGAAAATTAAAAAAATATATTCAAAATGATTCATATATTCTTGTTCTAATAAACGAAGAAGGTAATAAGTTTTTCCACAACAAGTAGAACCAACGATAATCATATTAAACGAATCTTTTGTGTTGTTAGACTGCTTTGCTTTGTTTGAAAATTCAGATAAAATTCCTAAGTTATCAGAACCAATTTTTCTGTTTGTATTTTTAACACTCATTTTCCTTTTTATTTTTTAAATTTTTACTCTTACTATATAGTTTTGTCGAATTAACTAAACTTGTTTGGGGTCAGGCGTGTTTGGACGTGTTTGAGCTGAGGATTTCCCTTCATTCATTTTTTTATTGATAATATGTTTACCTACAATAAGTTCTCCAGAAAGAACTCCAATAAGAGGAATATAAGGAGTAACGTATTCCATAATTAATTTTATGTCTTGTCGAAATGGTTTTGATTCTATAAGTTCTATTCCCAACTCTGTAGAACTATCTACAAGTTCAAGATATTCTAAAAACTCAGAAAATTTTCCAACAACCACGTCTGTCAACATTTCATTTGTTTCTGATAATTGTTTTCTTTGATAATCTTTATATATTTGTTCGCATGTTTCATAACTAGCCTTTTTGATATAACTTTGTGTGTAAGGTTTACCATCATATCGAACAAGCTCCTTTGATTCAGAAAGTTTCAAAAGTTTTTCACGTAATATGAATTGTTCTGAGTCCATTTATTTTAAAAGACATTCAAAATTTAGAATTTAAGAATAAGTCTGGGCTTGTTCGGGCGTGTTTAAACGTGTTTAGTATAAATTAGTATTATATTTAAAACTTTTATTTGTATAAAAAAGGGTAGAGTTGAAATGCTCCAGAACCCCCCTAGACACGTTCTGGGGCGTGTTTAAACATGTTTGCGTGGTTTTTTGATTGACAGGTCGAAGCTCATTTGCATAAAAGGGGGCGGAGTCGAAATGCTCCAGAACTCCCCTTTTCCCTCTACTTTCAAGAACATACATATTCTTTCGGCTCGAGTCTTTTCTTCTCCGGCACTAACTCTTCGTCCTCGCTGCTATGCGTCTCCTAAAATTGGTAGAATAAGTCATTGTGCATGAATAAGTCAAGCGTACACATTTTTACGGCTGCTACTTTTTTTTCAAGAACATACATATTCCTTCTGCTCCAGTTCTTTCATCTCCATTACTAACTCTTCATCCTCGCTCTTATCCGTCTCCTAAAATTGGTAGAATAAGCCATTATGAATAAGTGAAGCGTACACATTCCCACTCCTAATACTTATTTATCAAAAATGTACTAGTTTTTCGGCCTCAAGATTGACGTATTAATCAATCATCTCTTCTTCGCTATCATTATCCTATAACTGGTAGATTAAGTCATTGCGAATAAATCAAGCATACACATTCCCACTCCTATTACTTATTTATCAAAAACGTACTAGTTTTTCGGCCTCAAGATTGACGTATTTATTAATCACCTCTTCTTCGCTATCAGTATCCTATAATTGGTAGAATAAGTCATTATAAATAAATCAAGCATACACATTCCCACTCCTACTACTTATTTATCAAAAACGTACTAGTTTTTCGGCCTCAAGATTAATGTATTTATCAATCACCTCTTCTACGCTATCGCTATCCTAAAATTGGTAAAATAAGTTATTGTGAATAAATCAAGCATACACATTCCCACTCCTACTACTTGTTTATTGAAAACGTACTAGTTTTTTGGCCTGAAGATTGACATCTTTATCAATCACCTCTTCTTCGCTATCGCTATCCTATAATTGGCAGAATAAGCCATTGTGAATAAATCAAGCATACACATTTCTACCGCTTCTATTTATTTGTCAAGAACATACATCTTCTTCATCTTGACGGTCATCTGTTTCAACTCTTTTAGAGAGGTTCGCAGCGAAGTTTTTAGCCAGTTTCTAAATTTTGGGTAATAAGTCGGCATTAGAAAATCAAGGATCCACCACTAAACATATATATTTTTTTATCACATATCCCTTTGCCTTCCCGCCTACGTTTTTGCCTATAGGCATTATCCCAATATCGTTGAACTCCTCTTCTTTTTTTCGTGTGTTTTTATTTTTTTCATTGTCTTTGACAGACTTCTAAATTTTGTAAAATAAGCAATCGTTAATAAATTAAGCATGCACATTCCTACCACTACTACTTATTTTTCAAGAACATACAACTTCCTTGTCCTCTTTCGTTTTTACTACGAGATTGGCCAAGGGAAGATCATCACTATCGGTTTCCTAAAATTGGGAGAATAAGTCATTGTCAATGAATAAAGTATAGACATACCAACTCTACTACTCGTTTATCTAAAACATACATCTTCATCTTTCTTCATCTTTCTTCATCTTTTACCGAAGATTATTTTTGTGCCCATGCCAGCAAACGCACTTTCTAGATAATATATATATGTATATATAATAGAATGGTTTAAGTTTACCTCAATTAGTCCACTACGCAGTGTTTCATCCAAAGGGAATCATCAGGTGGAAAGACAGATTTCGAAATGTGACCCTACTTAAATACTAACAGCGG
>JAOBYK010621999.1:4176-29817 GCA_025434845.1 Phenganax subtilis | reverse complement strand
CTGAATGAATGACTCGTTTGAATTTTCGCCACTCATCACAATACTGCAAAGTTTCGAAGAAACTTTGCACTAAAAATGCTCATCACTTTACTTTCAACGTAGTTAAAAATTCTACTAGTGGTGTGGCTTATTAAAATCCTTAATAGAAGTCTGTACCACTGGATTTGAGTGAGCAAGGAAAACGGCGAAAGAGAGCGGCAATTGTAAAACTGTCGGCTAGTATAGAGCCGCCAAAGAAAAAGCGATAACTGTTCAAGAGTGATCAACTAGTGTGCATTTACTGAAGCGAACAAACATTGTTTTATGCATGCATGAGCAGTTCCAGTATTCTAACTTGTAAAATAACGTGAAAATGACAAGAGTTAACTAAGCGTACTTGCAAAGAACACAAGCTGATGGCGCAACAAAAGTTGATAAACCTACTAATTAAACCGCCAAACGGCATGAAATTAATGCTGTGTCAAGCAGTTATTGTCCGTAATAAAGAGGTTATTTTCTTTCTGGGGATGTGATGAAGTGTCCGTTGTCAGTATTAGAGAGTATCCGTATTACGGAGGTATTTTTTAAAGTAAATGAGTGACCTTTTTGCCGGGCCTATTAAAGAGGTGTCCGTACCGAGAGGTTTGACTATAGATGATTTGCAATTTCACCTTTCTCTTCGTGAGATGAAATAATGAAGGCAGTGCGAGGAACAGTTTGTAGTCTTCTTTTCCTGGTATTTCTACCACTGCAGGTAAGTCAAGAAAATCCGCTCTTTATTTGGGCGCGAAAAATTGCACTCCACAAAGACATATTATTCAAAATAGAATTGAAGCCTCGCGTTTACCTCCCCTTTAACTGCTGCGAAATGCCAAACCGGGGCAGACAAGAAGATAGAACGTTTACAGAAAGCCTTCGTTGTTTAGTGATATCCCACGTGCAGTGACTTGCCAAAAGTTTAAATACGAGCCTAGAAAGTTCAATATTATGCAACATTCCCTTAACCTTCTTTCACAAAACTTGTTTAAAATGGAAATACGTAACATACACTATACATTTTGAAGGCATGTGTGACACATTAACACAAGATGTATCATTGCTAGATAGTTTTTAATATTTAGTAGGAAGTTCTTCGCTTTCATAAACATCTCTGTTTTTTTTGGCGTGAATTCGACCAATAGGCTCTTCCATTGTACAATAGCTGTCTTTACAAATGGTATTTGTATCAATAATGTTGACATAAATAATGTGGGATATACAAATATTCTTTAAAAATTTGCTTTAACTGTAATATATGAGAAGATATCATTTTGTCCAAAAAATAATCAGAGTATTTAAAGTTTTGGCAAGTCACTGTATATGAGAGTTATGACGACCGAGTACGAGTCAGTTGCAGTTCGGCGGGAGCAGAGAAATTTCATATTGACTTCTATTTATGTACAAATAGTATCTCCAAAAGCGATAATCAGGCAATGCGATGTATCGCCCTACTCAATGCGTCCTCCTTGAGTAATACTACTAGTGCATCACCCATTAAATATGAGCTATTAACCCACGCCCCACTTTACTGATGTCACTGTTCTCTATTTATATGGTCCAGATCCACAGATTTTCGTTTAACGTAATCCCAGTTGGTACTACAAAAGTAAGAGCAACACTGGGAGGTACCATTACCTACACTGTTCACATGACCATCTCATAGTCCATACAGCGCTGTCTTTTTACGCCAGCTTTCCACACACAACGAAACCCCAATTGTGAACGTTGAGCAGATTAAAGTAGCCGGCATTAGCGACACCCTGGATATATCGCAAGAAGTATATTCATAGGTTAAAGTAGATGCAAATATGCAGCTTGGAATCCAAAAGTCAAAGCTCTATAGCTTTTCTTCGGAAGTGCCATACGACACGCATCTAAGCAATTGAAAAACACGTCATTGCTGTGCAAGCACATGCAACCGTGTTTGTTGAGTACGTTGTGTACCTATACCACGACGACATCTAGTTTAAACACAGTTTAATACACGAGTGCTGTATTATAACACATCGCATAGTACCACACATGTTATGCATTCTATGTAAACAACACATTGCAGATAGGGACTGATGCAATACGACGTCCGTTTAGCTTTAATGGTGGACAAGCTCAAAATACAAATTACATTATACGTTATGAAAGTTTTGTACCTGAATACAATAATCTAACTTTGATTTAATACATAAGATGGGATTTGAAAGATTTGCAGGATATGCGAACAACCGGTGTCAGGCATCCTTTTGAACTCTGTTTTCAGGTGCTGTCTGGAACACGATAGCGTCATCTCAGGAAATGTAATTTTGTTATATTCTGGTATGAATTACAAAAATGACATCATATGTGTCATTGTTTAGTTCATTGTTTTATGCATTTTTATTGTTGAGTTACGTGTCATTCCACAACAGTGAACTTTCTCTACAGCGGACATTCTCGGGACAAAGTTCAGTTATTGTCTGTCTTGAAGAGATATTCGCCTTGGACAGGTGCACACACGAGAATATACATTTCTATTTTGGAAGTTACCACCGGTGTAAGCGTAGATACACAACGTTATTTACCGGAAGGAAGGTGGGTAATGGAAAAATAGTTTCGGAGGTCTTCGGAGATCGAAGAAAGTATTTTTCAAGTACGGAACGAAATAAAAGGTAAATAACTTATTTATTGATTTCCGAACGAAGTCAAAACATGTTTGATTACGACTAGAGTTTTCGTTCTCGTTTGCACTAAAACTCAGGTACTTGTGCCGGGGCTATTCTCTACAGGGTAGCAACACTCACTCTCGCGTTGCTCGCTTTCGTCTGAGGCCATTCTACAACGTTTTATCTCTTTTTCGAAGTTCGTTAAAGTTTTTCGTAATGATTTAATCAAACTTTTGTCTATAATGCAAATTGTTCATTCGAATTGAAATAGCGGACACATGCAGAGAGGTTCGCCACACCGCGGGCAAAAACTTTCCTACCATAATAAATGCGCTAAACGTCACCTGACAATGCCTCCATTGCAGCTTTAATGCGTTCTTCCAACTCCATCTTCTTGTCCGCCTTCCCAATTGGGCTTTTCACCGCTGGTGAAAAACTCGACTTATTCGGTTTCATAAAATGTTTCATGAACAGTTTCAAACTCTCTTTCAGTGTATCCAATTGCGTGAGAGGGGCAATTCTGGCGAAAACCTCTCTAAAATTGATACAACTTTAAGTAATGCACATGCAAAACAAGTGAATAGTATAACATGCATGCATACGGTATATTTATATACAAATCAATAAAAAAACTAATTTTGCACAAAAGTAAATAAAAACAGTTAAAATACATGGCCATACCTTGAAGTAGATTCAGGATGGTCAAGCAGGAGATGGGTTAGCATTTCTGTGAAGAACTTGACGAGTTTCTTATCCAATGATGTGAAATCCACAACCTGTAATTAATCGTACAATAAACTCTGGTGGAAATTAGGAACGGTTTGGGACAGAAATACAAAACTAGAAAATTCGGTGAAAAATGCGAAGGGAAAAATATCAAAGTTTGTAAAAATAACTCAAAAGCTTGACTTTTTTCAAGTTTAGTCGGCTTAAATCAACTGTAATTTCGTATCAATATAAAGTTTTTTTACGCTGGGCCAAAATGAAATTTACAAGCATTTAAAGAATAGGAAAAAAATGACAGTCGCGACATTTAATCTAACATTCTGGTTTCGACTTACAATTTTCAACACTTCAAAAAATTTTGCTTCATCAGAATAATTATGACTTCGATCATAAATGTCTTGGGCAATTGGGAGAAAATATGAAGAACAGAATTATTTTTAAGTTTTCAAATAACACAAAAGCTTGACATTTTTCATATTCAATCAGCTTCGCATTAATTTCGCAAGAAACTAGAAATACAGAGACATTGAAATAATGCTATGTGCCATTTACGCTGTGCCATGTGCACATTGAAATTTATGAACTGTAAAGGTATGTAAGCTAAAAGTCTGCTAAAACATAAAACTTTCAAAAGTTTCAAAACATACTTTTATAATTAGAATATAAGTTTTTGAGCAAACCTTTTGATTCTGAATATCTGGGTCAAATTTTGGAACGGCTTAAAACAAATGTGAAGAATTTGAAGAATTCAGTGAAAAAAGCGAAGGAGGAAACCTCAAAGTTTGTAAATAACACAACAGCTTGACATTTTTCCAAATAAATTGGTTTAAACCAACAGTAATTTTGTTTTCATACACAGACAGTGATGCAAAGACTTCGACAGTGTAATATTGACACTGGACATTGAGATTTATAAACATTTTTTGGAAAAGCAAAAGTCAGCTCTGCGCATCAACGCGACTGGCAGAGCAAGTTACGAGATAAATAACGAGACCTCATCTAGTAGTGAAGTGAACCTTATTGCTGCCGTTAGGCAGCTTCCTATTCTTGACGATGCGATTTTCACGCTCCAGTCCGTTTCCGGTTGGCCGAATTATGTAGAGCAAAGGACAACCCGATTTTATGTTTGTACATACGTACATACACACAGATTATCAGTTTATGACGTTTTTTGACGTCACAGAAATTTTGTAAAGTGACATTTTCCAGGTCGCGATTTGACTTTTCGAAAACCTTGATTGAGATTCGCGAACACCACCATGAACGATTACAATTTGTAAACATGTTAAAAGCGCTTCGTCACAGAGGCTTCGTCACTGAATAACAAATTTTCTTCTGTACTCGTGCAATTGGAGTAAAAAGTCAGAGCTTGGTAGAACGAACTTCAAGGAATAGTGCAATGTCTTTGACTGCACTAATATATAATTGTATCTAAAATGTAAATGCTTGGGATTCAACTGTATAAAATTACATACTCTGTGCTGCAAATTGCCTTCATTTTTTTATAAGCGTTTCTGCAAGAAAAGCTATTTGCTTTGACAGACGTGCCTGATAAGGTTTTAGTTTTTGATAGCATTTATTGCATGGAATATGGTGACCCGTTTGCTGGCCACTTATTCCTGGCAAATACTGCTCTATCTTATGCTATAAGAACGGTCAATGTATCTTTTGATACAATCTGCCAATATACGGCACCACTTCACTTGCGATAGTAACTTCTAGTTAGCTTGTTAATTTGATCTATTAGAAAGTAAAAACTATGTTCTAACAAGCAGTTTGATGTGAATTTTTTTTTTTTAAACTTGCTTTTTTAGGAAAGCTAATTGTTGTAGCTACGACCACGGCTAGTTTTGCGCTAGACATTTTAATTACATTGTATCATAGGCTTTGAATAAAATATGGATATTTTTTAAAAAGAATTAAAAAAAAAAAGAAAGAAAAACTGATGATGCTGAAGCCAAATCCTACTAAAAACGTAAAATTTCGAAGACTATCAACATTCTTTTTTATGATCTGAGTTTGACTTTTTTGAGCAAATACACCAATTATCAATATTTGGAGGCAATTTGGGATGGCGGGACAGAAATGGGAGATTAAAAACTGTGGTGAAAAGCGAAAGGAAAAAAATTCAAAGTTGTCATATGACACAAAAGCATCAACTTTTCAATTTAAATCGGGTTACATTAAACATAGTTATGTGTTGATAGGAAGCTATAGGGATACCAATATAATATTTATACTGGGCCACAATGAAATTTATAAACATTTCAAGTTATAACAGAAGAGGGTACTGATGATTCTATAAAGCCAAACTTCACAAAAAAGTAGAATTTTGAAAATATCAAAACATAGTTTTATGATATGGATACGACATTTCTGAGCGAATATATTGATTATCAGTTTCTGGAGCAAGGTGTGGGACACAAATGAGAAATTTGGAAAATTTTGTGAAAAAAGTGAGGAAAATTTTTCAAAATTCTTAAATAGCACAAAAACTGGAAGTTTTTGTGATTTAAACATAGATTACGTTTTTGTATCTTTGATGACTTTTAAATATGTTTCGCTTTCCATGCATTGTTTAAACCACAAACAACAAGTGCATGCATTTGAGCGTGAAACAAATAGTGTATTCACTTAATAATTATGCACTTAAGATAATCATGCACATTGATCTGTACTAAAGCCATGCGTGATATAACAAATGATAAAGAAATTGCTCGTGCATTCGTTTTACTTGCCTTTAAAACAGACAATGACAGAGCTCTGGTGACAAGAAGATGAACAAGAAAATGAGCCATGTTTGAAAAGTTTTGTTGAGATAAAGTTGAAGCCATTTTGAAGCGGTCCCACAATGAATACTGCACTGTTACCTGCAAATTTCCGAAATAAGACCAAACTCTTCATCAATATACATGGTAAAAGACAAAAGGATGTACTGCAGTAACCTACGCATGCGTACACTAAAAATAAGCAGAGCACAAAGATAAGCTAAGCAAGATATATTCATTATAGCAGTAAACAGGCTATACGGTTAATGGAGATAGTTTGAAAATTCCCTAACATGGGCACTATCGGGCACTATCTCACGGCGTGGAAACTGTTTTCTATACCCAACAAACCAACAACAGTGTTCAGAATGAACTGTTGTGTCGGATGTAAGAGTTTAAACTCGAGTAGGAAAACTTCCCCGATATCAAAACACCAAGAGAAAAAAATACGTGGCGTAGCCGACTATTTTTAAAGAAGCTAGGTGTCTTTAAGTCGGAGGACGTCCTCCCAGTCGTGTTTGTATAGCTTCTCAAACGAAGGTGCATTCAACGAGAAAATCGATGTGGAAGTTGGCTTAATTTCTGTAGTTTCTTCCTCCGACTTCAAATCCCCTCTAAGGTGCTGGGGCCGGTTGTATAAAAACGTGGTTAAAGTTAGCTATATAGTTAAGTACGAATGTCAACCAATCAGAATCGCCTATTCAAGATCCAACTACCTTTTGACTTACAAGATCGCAGTTAAAACGTAGTTAAAAGTCTTATGGAATCGCCCCCCCCCCCTTTACGGTGCTGATATTCTGTGTTTGTGTTCATGAATTATTAATGAGTTTGAGAAGGGTAGTTAATTAATGCAAAACATTTCGGTTGGTTCCAAAGTCAGAGTATAAGGGGCTGTTTACATGAGCCCGGCCCGGTTATAACCGGGCTTATTTTGGCCCGGCTTTACATGGCGATATGTGCACGAGAAATTCGCTGGGGATTTTGGCGCGAAAAGTAGAAAACAAACGAACAGGCTAACTATTTTGCACTTATAACACTCCTTGTATTAGTTATTTTTGTTTTTATGATCTTTTTCATTCAAATCTACAGCATTTTGTCTGTTAATATTTTAAACCATCAACATGTGGTACAATATATAGCTATGTTGATGTGCACTACAAGATGTTGTTGTGCTCGAAAGAGAAGACGAGCGTGTTTTGAAAAAAAACCTACAGAAAACAATAGTCATTTGACCATCGAAAAGGCCTTGTAACTCTTGTTTTTCCATTGCCTGACTTCGAATTGTCATACGCCGTTTTACTTCTGCACGTTAAAAGAACGTAGCCGATTACCATAGTAATTTCTTATTTTAGCCCGGTCAGCCGGGCTATCGTGTTTACATGGGAAAAATTAAGCCCGGTTAACCGGGCGCCCCGGCTAGCTCAACCGGGATCTCAGCAAACCGGGCTCATGTAAACTAAATTTTATTTTCATAGGAAATTAATAGGAAGCCGGGCGCCTCAGCTAACGCGATTCAGCCCCGCTATAAGCCCGCTTAACCGGGCTAGCCCGGCTAGCCGGGCTCATGTAAACAGCCTCTAACACACAATAGCAATGTTATGAGATTTTTGCAAACAGTGCTGTGTAGCAAACCCACCTGAAAACTGCGACTGAACTCGCAAAACTTTTGAACAAGATACGAATAGAATGGATTGTAGGACTTCTCCTGTAAAGTGATGGAGCGGTTACGATAATTCTTGCACGCCAGAAATGGGAAGAAAAGTAAATTCGATTCGAAGTTAGACTTTTCTCTTATCACTACGACCGTTAAAGGTTATCAACAGATATCGCCTACTTTCACCGATGAAAACTTAGTTCCCAATCGGTGCAGTCGATTCTGAATGCACATACTCTCCAACATCTTACAGTATAGCGCAACAAAGCATTTAAAGCAATGGACCTTTAACCGTTTAGACAACATTTCAAACAATTTTGATCTAGGAAAATCTTTTACCACAGCCTGAAAGAGCATCCTGAATTTAGTAAAATTGCCAAGATTGGATGCGGAATGTGGTAAAATAAGGAATATATAGCCGTGCAAAGTTGGCAAATTTTGTATATTTTTCTATTACGCGCGGGAAATGGATAGCCATTTTCTCGAACGGGATATTAATTTCCCGCGCGTAATAGAAAAATATACAAAATTTGCCAGCTTTGCACGGCCATAGTTTCCTTTACAACATTTCGCAACCAAATTTGGCAGCTTTACTAAATTCAGGATGCTCTTTCAGGCTGTGGTAAAAGATTTTCCCAGTTCAGAATTTTTGGAAATTTTGTCTATAAGGTTAAAGGTCCATTAAGACAATCCTGTTGTGCCTTAGTATACCTGTAACGCACAATCCAACAAAACATGAATGATCTCTCTTGTCTGCTTGTCTTTCAGTTTCAAACGCATTAATTTTTCAAATGCATCGACATAATCCTAAAACATTGAAAGTCGGGTTACATCACATTCAACCCTTACAAAACTTTTTGATTATAGTAACTGATCTAAAGTCGTTTTAATGCTCAAAACGAACATCGGAAGTATGTTGATGATATGCCCCTCTTCGAAGTGCTCTCTATTGATAATTACTCCATATAATCTAACGGGATTTAGATCACATTTGTTGTTGGGCCAGCAAGAATTGCATGACGATAAGCCCGAAGAAATGCAAAACTTCGAGAATTTCTCTTGCATGTGATCCCTCGCTGTTATCCCAAATTGTTACGAGATATATACCAACAGAAATTGTGAAAACCATTAAGCGTCGGGATTTTTTATTTCGTACCGTGCAGTTATAAGACTTGTTTTCACTTGCACAAGCTTTTCTCGCGGCCTATTTTATGAAAGCCTGGTTTCATGTCGTAATTCATCGGTGATGATACCTGATCCATTGCTGTTCACCAATGAAGCGGAATATATATTCTAATAATAATAGACAAAGAACTTTACGCAGACAACATTTTATCACGATGAAGTGCGATGTATGAAAGCTAGTTCTGAAAGCCTTTCAAACGTCGCGCTACTGCCATGCCGAATGCATTAAAAACAATAGATAATCAGCTGAAACTCCTCCTTATATCGATTGTTTTTAGTGCATTCGACACGGCAGTAGTGCGACGTTTGAAACGGGCCTGAGTGTTTTCCACCAGAGATTATTTTCACGCAAAGAGACAATATTCTTTGTCTCAAGAGCTTTCAGTCGAAATAAATCAGTGTTAAATCAGTTTCTTTTAGTTTGAATAATACAAAATGCTGCTTCCCGCGAAAAATCCATCAGTTAACAGCAATGGCTTACGGCAACTTCGTCGGCAATTTCCTCCTCCTGCCGCACGCGATAGAGGCAATTTACAAAAAAGCTAAGTGTATAAGTCAGTTTTGTGGAGGAGTGTTTATGTGTGATAAACTGTAATTCAATTGACCCCATGTATCATGAGGACAGAACCGTCAATGAAATCGTTATAGTGAACCAGGCTTTAAAGCCAGTTAAGCCCCGTTTTCCACTAGCGAATTTTTTTCGTGCGAAGCGATATCTTCTCTCGTCTTTTCCTTAAATTGCTCTTAGCTATCTATTGCCCATTACTGTCGAAACATAAAAAACACATTCGCTTCGTGCGAAAATGTTCGTAAGTGGAAAACCGGCAATAGGCGTCTAACAATTCATGTGCCAAATGCAAATCGATGAAAAACAGCTAAAACCAGGGGCCGGTTGTATAAAACTTTTAACTACGTTTTAACTACGATGTTGTAGTTAAAAAGTAGTTGAATCTTGAATAGGCGATTCTGATTGGTTGACATTCTTACTTAAATATAGTTAACTTTAACGACCGTTTCATACAACCGGCCCCAGGACTTTAATGAAGTTTAAATCATATTCGCATTAGGTATGGCGTAAAAAAGTCCGTCGTCGAAACCGGGCCTCTGGGTTGGCTTCTGATATCATTTAACATATTACATGGACACTTAGTGTCCTACGAAAATTTCGTATATATTGTCATATACTAATTTTATGATATGAAATTGGCTATTTTATTCATTTCCAAAAACTTCCCACCCACATGAAACTACGTCTGTATTTGATACAAACCAAAAAGCTCAGATTTGAAACCTTCTGTGAAGTTGACTGATCACGTACATCAAAAGTTTCAACTCCTAATACTAACGACTTCACAAAGGATTTAAGTGTGCATGAAATGTGATTTTGTTGACGGCAGCTTCTAGCAAATAAAAAATGGTTTTTTCCAGCCTTTCCCTCCCAACCCCACCCAAATAAGATAAGCATGTACATGGATACCTCACTAGTCATGACTGTGCAGAATATATTTTTCCGAACATCTGTGTTCATCCTCTGTTGTCGAGACAGTTCAATCATATTACTGTTGAGCGATGTAACTGTGGCATCTGCGACTGAAGAACACTGTTTCTCTCTTTCACTCCACGCAGATCCTACTATCCACCATCGACCTGCATGGACAAAAACACAAAAAGAAAAAGATTTTCAGCCTACGTTTATAGACAAGACCAGATTCACCTTCAGTCACGGCATCGAATCCCAACTGTGCAGCCATGTTTATGTCTTACACAACATCTTTTCTCCAATTACTTATAATTCGTTCTTTGAATGTCGGCATGGTGACTTAATAATCAGCACTATATTGTAAAGCTGATACCACGATAATAACGTTTACAACTTTAATTTCGTTGATTTTCCTAGCACAAACAAGTTCATTTCAGAAGCAGTACAACAGACTTGAAAATTGTTTACTACCGGTGTATAAAACACCTCAAAGTATGTGCAAAAACACTCGGCCACCGCCCCGTTTTCCAACGCACTTTTTCATGTCTAATACGCCAGCAATAAACGCTTTCTCGTTTACGACAGCTAGTTCTTGTCAAAGTTGGAAGCTCTATCGTTTTGGAAAGTGGAATATTTAACTGTAGTAATATAATCAGTGTGTTCAGTACCTTTTTCATCAGCAGAAAGCAAATCCGAAAGAGAGATACTAAGTTTGGTATTGTCGTTTGAACCTATATTAATAATATACAAGATAAGATTGGAATTATTGCATGCGCACATTTTACAAGAAAAATGCTACTACAGTGTAACCGAATATGTAATCTAAGGTGCAGTGCCCCACCGTAAAGCAAGACACCATGAATTTAGAGGAATCGTCTATTCAAGCATAAACGCAAAACAAACTGCCGTTTTGTTAAAACAAAAATGGTAAGAAATGGTATACTGCACAGTAGGTCACTCAATCACTATACCCATGCAATACCGAACGTTTATTTATATTTCAACCCGAAAACACTTGTTGTCTTTGTTTTCCAAGGTAAAGGTCGTGGAGGAATAACCAATTTTCTGACAACACAAAAGCCGGCCAAAACAATTTCGAATAACGTATTCTTGTCGAATTCGTTGTTAAAGCTGTTCGACATTGCTAAACTCGAGGTTAGAGGTGATGAAACGTTCTACTCTGAAGTCACCAGTTGTGTTGTAACAACATGAGTTAAGTTATACAACGTCAATACCGCACCTATCAGGCTTTTCAATAATTTTCTCGCTCGTTCTACAGGAACAGGATCATAGTTTGGAATCTTTCGAATGTTATTATTGCGCAAAGCATTTATTGTCTCCAACATGAACCTCGTTCTTGAACTACAAGATAAGACAAGTAAACATGACATATTATACGACAGTCCGTCCAAAAGCCAAATGTAAAGCTATGCTATGCGGAGGACGAGATGTATGATTGGTAACAAGAGGGTAGGAGCTATATACTTGCGAGAGATGCTAACCTACTTACCTGATTTTCATTTCAGAACTGCTCACAGCTTTAGCTTGAATTTCAAGGATAATCTCCTTTTTAAGAAATAACGCAAACTTGCAGAATGCACTTCCAACGATTTAAATGACGTATTTATTATTTGTTCCATCATAAATTGTAGCAAAGAACAAAGAATAAACGATTACTATCCTTCTAAACAATGTCTGTCTATTAACTGTGAAGAGAATTTTTAGATAATGATAATCAAACCAAATAACAGTATACTGACTTAGCTACAATAGGGGTTCAAGTTAAACAAACACAAATGACATTCTTATCCGTTAAAAACAAAATCACTTATTTTCGAAATCCACGAAAAGTTTCGTGCGTAATTGGAAAAAAATTTTTCTTGTTCCAGTGCATGGAAGCTATATAGGTTCTTTGATAATCTTCACGTCAGCAATTTATGTTACACATTTAGCAATTTTTTTTAGAATCAGAGAAAGAACGGAACAAGTGCTATGAGCAAAAACTACCAATTGCATACCTTCAAAGATTCCGGATTCTCACGTCGCACTTCTACTCCCACAACTGAAAAACAAGTACAATGTCACTATACTACATTCAAGATATTTTGCTGAAACTAGATAGGTTACCAAGTTTTATATACTCACGTCGGATTAACAACAACAAAAGCTCAATATCTTTCTCCTGAAATTTCGTAACCAGTTCTCGGAAAATGTCGTAGATCAATGCGCAATCAATTACCTACAGAGCATGCAAAGTGATATATAACACCAGTTATTGATTCCACTTTTTCCATATGTTTATTTCTAGTTTATCCGGGCAAATTTGAAATCGCCAGTACTCTCATTTTCTTCAGTTTTAGGAAAAATGTTGATGTAAAGATCAACATGCAATGAAGCCTACGAGGCTACGACTACGTTCTTCGAGCTTCGTCTATGTTTACGTCATATAAAAGAAATTATTTTTTTCAATATAGAATTCGAGGATGTTTACAATTCCACCTAGCTATATAGATTAGCTTGAATTACACTGTTCAAACGTTACCAAACTTACCCTGAAACTATAGAGAAATGCTAGTAAAGTGACGATGTTATTGATTTCCTTGCCTTCGTAAGCTTCACTTGAATGAAACTTTTGAAACTGCAACACTACTTTTTGAAGTAAGAATGCCCCTGAATTAAAAGAATTTTTTATTACAACTTTTATGAATATTAAATATTCAGGGTTCATAAAATCAAAATACGAGCTCAACGTTTTTAAGCCTGCTTTCCAGTTCCGCGTTTTCGGAACGCACATAGACGCACGTACACGCACGTAAATTAAAGTTTAAGTAAAGGCTGCATTCCAGTTACGCGTTTTTAACACGCACGTATACGCACGTAAAACTTTAAATCCTTCAAAACTTTACAGTTTTAAAAGATACGTCAATAAATCGGCACGTAATTATTCAAAATTCTAAATTCTAAACAATTCTTCTCGTGGTTGTTTGAAAGATACGTTTTATAACAGTTTGAACTTTTACGTGCGTGTACGTCCGTGTCAAAAACGCGTAACTGGAATGCAGCCTTAATAGCAAGTTTAAGCAAGCGGCGTTTTTGACAATACATACGTCGACCGGAAGTAAAGTTGACGTTTTCCACCAATCACCGTACTTGACCCAGTCCTTTGGCGTTTCTCATGCCGTTCGTGTTGTCAAAAACGCCGCTTGCTGAAACTCGCTAATATTTAAAAACTAGAAGGAGATTTTATCACATTTAAAACGCGAGACGCAGCCGAGCGTTTTAAATATGATAAAAGTAAAACGTGAGTTCGAGTTGTTTTGAATGACTTGCTAAGAATGCAGCTGCTTAACCGAAAATAAGGAAGATTTTTAAAAATATTCGATAAAATCACCTAGAATAGCATTTCGGACTTTGGAAAATAACTTAAAGTACAATAAGTCATACATTGTCAGGTAAAAAAGTACGTACTTTACTTAAAATATAGCTACGTCAAGGGCTGGTAGAACATAATTTCACTAATTTAATATAAAAAATTTTATTTCTCGAGAATTTAGCGTCTAACCGAACCTAAAACGATAACTCTGGTTCAAAATATTGTGTGTAAACTTATGCCCTTGCGAAAAAATTTAATTATTTGATACTCTTTGATAATTGTATAGTAATAGAGTAGCGAACAATTTTAATATCATACATGTACAGATGAAGTAAGTTTTCATGAAGTGTGTAAGGAGGTGCCTTGAGTGGTCCTTCGAGTTCCGTAGCTGCCTTGCCCAGTTATGGGGTTGCTTGTTTCTTATAAAATGTTTTAGCATAATTGATTTCATACCTTTTTGTAAATATACCTATTTACAAAAAGGACATTAAAGACAAGACGTCTAAATCAGGCTTCAGTGCACTTTTCATATGTTTTTTGTTTGCAACATAATAATTTTTGCGATATAATATACTGCATGTACGAATTAGAACCATACGGTAAGACAAGACACTCACCGACTTCCGATCCAACGAGAGAATTAAGAACAGCAATTAACATTACGTGTTCACGTAATAATCCTTCTGGCATCGATGCTGACGAAATACAAGCTTCAATAATAAGATCGGTAAGTAGTTCATTCAGATCTATAGGTACGGAAAATTACGGAGTAAAGCCTAGTACACCCGAGCAAATTTCGTCGGCAATTTTCTCCTCCTGACTCGAGTCAATAACATTTTGCTACACATAAACATGCTTTTGCTAAAATGACCTACACATTTAGTATCTGTGAAAGTATAAATCGACATTAAGAGCTAAAGAGAGTATCAATTGGAAAAAGCAACAGGAAGCAACTGGATCGCTCAACTAACCATTTCTACTGTTAGACATATACAGCTCTTCCATTTGACCACTGACCATTGAAAGATTGGCTTCACTTAAACTGCACAAAAAATCAACAAAAACAGAATTACAGTCTTAAAGAAGACCTTGCACATGATTTCAGATGTGAAATTGAATTTGTGCAAATGAATTGTTTTAATTCACATTCCAAAAAATTCCAAACCAAAATTTCTTACATTGTGAATCAATATTATTCAAGAATCATGCAGTTACTGTACTTGACAGATACGTCGACAGAACTTACCGGTTCAAAAGACCTTTCACTTGCTTTCGTAACCTTTCATTAGTTTGCTTTCGTCCAATCTTATTTTGCCTCTGATGAGGTGGAACATATTTTGCTGAAGCACCACCATAGACATCATCAGAGCTAGTTTATAGAAATTAAACTTTTACCCCATTGAACGTATGTCACCATTGCTTTATGTGTACAACTTCGAGTATTTATGAAAAAACTAATTAGAGAAAGCAATTATATTAAAATCATTACCGAGCACGCTGACACACTTTGCCTTCTGTTAAAGATGCCTGGTTTTCCATCTCTTGAAGTTTCTCTTCCTCCATATCTTCATCAAAATTTTCTTCTTCCTCTTCTTCCTCCTCTGGGTCATCCTCACTTCCATTTTCACCTCCCGTATTCTCTTCAAGTTCACTTTCACTCTCGCTGCTATCCATTTCCTTCATCTCATTTCCATCGAATTCATCCCCACATTCGTCCTCACACTCATCTCCACATGCAAATTTATCATCCAAAACATCACCTTCGGCAAAGTTAAGTTCTTCTGCTTCATTCATGTCTTTTTCCTGATCCTCTAAGTAACCATCATCTGACAATAGCTGCAAATATTTATTCATAACATGAAACTTACGTCCAAAAAAAATTCGTGCGCGAGGGACGACAAAAAGTTAATCAGTTTTTAACCATGACGAAAAATGAACTCGCTTATTTATCGCACACTCACTCGGAAACCGTAAAAACCAACAGTAAAGCCAAAAGTAATCAATTAAAACGCTTGCGCAAGTCAGAACACCTCAGCATCAGGCGAGGAGTTGCTGCCTTCCACAGCGCATCGTTAGTTATCCCAGGCAATACTGATATTAAATTCCACTTGGGGTACCTCGTCAGCAGCCTCATAATCCACTTCGTCCTCAACGTCGTTTTCTTCGCAGTTTTCCACTTGTGACTTGAGAGTGCCAGTTTCAATGGCATTGCACATATCTAGAATGTCTATGTTATAATCAAGGATTATAAGATGACACAAACTTACGGAATTTGTCTCGTTTTGATTGCAACGTTTCTTCTGTACCCATGGTGTATATAAGAGTAATCGAACTTCGCCAGGAAACTGTGCGCGGAATATTGAATTCCTTGTGCGCGACTCCCTCTTTGATAGATATGACATAGGAATTTTGTAGCCTTGCAAGTAATTTTCCTGTATCACTACCATGAGAAATAACCGAGCACTAGTCTGTTGAAAATTCTTTGTCAAATTGCAATCTCCATGCAACGAAAGAATGTAATTATTGGTGCAGATACCCAGCCTATTTGGTTTGTCTATTCGTCTGCCTGCTTGCCTGTCCGTACATCAGTTTTTCTGTTTCATTGTTTACTTGCTTTTTTGTTTATGTGTATGAATAGTATCGTAATTCGCATTGATTAACTGTGACGGAAGCACATTTCCTGGAATGCAATAGATGTGCACTGTGTTATTCCGAATACAGCTTTTTTTACTGGCTTTCGGAGAAAAAGTACTTTGGGTGACAGATATTCATCGACAAAAGGATACCTCCTAAACCATCATCAAAGAATGCATGGGGTATTTTTGATTTCTTACATAAATTTAGCTTCCGTTCTAGGTCTTCAATTTCAACGTCATCGTTATCATCATAAACAGAAACTTGCAGTTGTTTTGTCGGCTAAACGAAATAAAATATTACGGCTTAGTTCGAAATTCGAACTTGCCAAGCTTCGAGCCTGATACAAAGCAGCTCACACAATGCAGAAAACAAGATAAGTAGTAATGTATATTGATTTCCTGATAACAGACTGTGGAGAATATATTACCGTAAGTTTTTAAAAAGTCATCAAGCAGAACAAGAAATTCTTAGAATTTTCTTAATTTATCCTTTATGTAGATTCTTTCACAGCTACATAAAGTAACTTGCCAAAAGTTTAAATACAGTACTAAAAAAGTTCAATATTATGTTACATTCCACTACCTTCTTTCACAAAAGTTGTTCAAGATTGAAATACGTAACATACACTATACTTTTTAATGGCGTCTATGATACATAAACACAAGATGTAACTATCATTGCTAGATAGTTTTTGATATTTAGTAGGAAGTTCTTTGCTTTCATGACCATGCATCTCTGCTCTTTTTGGCATGAATTCAACCAATGGGCTCTTCCATTGTACAGTAGCTGCCTTTGCAAATGGTATTTGTATCAATAATGTTGACATAGATAATGTGGGATATGCATATATTCTGTAAAAATGAGCTTTAACTGTAAATTTATGAGAAGATATCATTTTTTCCAATGAATAATCAGTGTATTTAAACTTTTGGCAAGTCACTGTATGTTACAGCTCTTGTTTGTCTCTTGTGTTGCTAAATGTTTCATATACAGCACTATCCACAAAAATCGTTTCTTTGATATCATGAATGTGATAAGAGGAATAGATCACCTCTAGACGTTTTTGCTTCTCTCTTTTCTTTCTTTTCCTTCGCTGTATTTTTTCAGCAGGCTTGCTGTCTCTTTCTTCCGTTACTGATTCGATCATAGTTTTACCCGAATCCTGAAATCAAAAATAATTTGGTAACAACAGCAAATACCATAAACCGCGAATGATCGATCTCAAACAAGCGCAACATTTAGCATCAGAAAAGCTTAAAAAAGCACTGCTCGGGAGGCACTGGTGCGATGTATAAAAGTATGTAAAATTCGTCAGATTTTGCGCCCATGAAGACTTCAGACCAAAAATTTTCCTCACACTTTTGCTAAGAGCTGTTCTTTATTTCGTTTTCCGCCACGCTAATTTTTTCGAACGAAAAACAGAAATATAGCAAAACGATTGGCGCGCGAAATAAGAAACTAGAATGCAAGCCAGTCATGTTGCCACGTAGCTAAGTTTATTTTACGCTCGAACAACTTCGCGTAGTATGGGCCTTTATAAAGTGCCACTATCGCAAACACTCTGCATATGGCATCACAAAAATTTAACAAACAGTGCAGCGCTAAATCGATAATTAACAGTACTGTATGCTTTCCAATAGCGGACACTTCACTAAACATCCAAGACCAAATTTTCCGTTAGCATAGGTTAACGGAAACTGGGCCCAGGAAACAGTCAAACTTTTCCACTGCATGCACATCTTGGCTCAAAATCATTAAACAATGCAGCGATCCTTCATTTTATGGTCTCATTAACGATTTACATTTTTATAACAAATAATACCTTTAGACTTTTACCGGCAAAATATGAATGCTTTTTCGCTTTCTTCCGATTGCGGAGTTCTCTCCTTTCTTCCTTACGAGACAGTTTTCTTTTAGTCCCATAACCTGAGGATAATATCATCAATTGCGTTACTGACTGTTCGGCAAAATGGGGGCATTTCCTTAACTTACGGAATCTCAAATAAACTGAGCAGCAACCCCGAATGAATCGTTCATAATCTTATTGATTTAAGATTGGACTAATTTGTGGTCGTCATCAGGACACGTATACAATATATTAGATGAATACTAAAAGGCAGGCTTTCGTCTTTTCAAATGACATTATTCGGGCATGCATTAACGTTCAGTACTTCGTCAACACTTTTATTATTTTCAAGGCAAAGGAGTGAAAACAGTTATAGCATGTGTAGTCTTTGGAGAATAATGCGCCTTCTACCGTACCATGCATATGCATACTGTCTTTACACCAGAGGCCAATTGTATAGCTACAAAGCCCTTTAGCTTCAACGGAGGGTAAGGTCAAATATAAATCATGCATGGGCCGGTTGTTCGTACACCGTTTGGCTTAAACGGTGAATAAGTTAGAAGTCAAACACACTCCGAAAACATTTTCTAAAACTTTCATATTAAATCTTATATAATTAAACTACATTAGGTCGATACATAGCTAATAATAGTATTTAATTAAAGAACTTTCAATTTCATTGTTCAAGGAATACAGACATATGATTTCTATTCTGAACTTATCCGCCGTTTAAGCTAAACGCACTTCAAACAACCGGCACTATATTTACATATTCCTGGTGCAATCAAACTGAAAGTTAACTTAATACAGTAATTATGTACTTCAATACAGGTTTAGCTCACAATATTGGATTTGAAAGATTTACAAGATATGAGAAGCCGGTTTTTTAAGTTTGAGCAATTCACCAGTTAACTTAAACGGGCTTCGTACAACCTGCCCCAGACGACAAGTCTTGAGGAACAGCTTAACGTAGAACTGGGATGCTGTTTCAATTTACTTCGAAACCAATGGCAGATATTTTTCCATACGGACCTTCCATCCAGAAAACTACATAGCTATGTCTGGCAAAACGGGTATCTAATTAAAATATGCTATGGCTAACGCTCAACACGTGCTCTGATGCACGGATGTCTTAAACGTTTTCAAGGGATTGTTTAACATGTGGTTTCATTTGTCTGTCAAAATTTTAGAAGTATCTTTTCTCTGTTAGAAATTTAGTCGTATAATTTTTAATCTCCATACGCTATATTGCTACTAAGGACTCGTTGAAATGTCAAAGGGAAGTTTTATACGATCTAGGACAACACGTGGAATTTGAGTATCGCAAGCAGATGAATAGTTGAAGATTCTATTATGAATCTCACGAACAACAAAACATGGGAATAATGATATGGTGTTTGCTGTAGGATTAAATTTATTTGGCAGCTTAAACGTAGTACAAAAAAAGTTGCACGCTGCACCGACCGAAGACGAACAGACGGGACAGGACAGAAGGAATTAATGCTAGTACTCTGGCTCTGGCGTCGTCTTGACGTCTTTAAGGATACCTCTGGCCTCTGGGACTACAACTTAATAATTATTTGTTCGGCATGATGACCTTCCCTTAGAATATACACGTCATTGCGTTTTCCGCGGACTACAGGGTCCTTTGATGGCTCTGGTCAGCTTAGCCAAAAATGAAGACCAAGTCGGACAATGTGGAAGAGTGAAGACCACAATCTTTGCCTCCTTTGTTTATAATCCACACTAAAGTATGCACTAATTCATAGAAAAAACACATTGTTTTGAGATCAATTGGCACACCTGAGTTTGACTGATTCACATCTTCGATATTTGATGCTGAAATTTGCGTCTTCTTTTGGCGTTTTCGTCCAATTTTGTCCGCCATATTGAAAATGGCGGGATAGGTTTGGTCATCTGTGATATTTCGGGATATTAATGAGTATTGAGCATGGGATGGTAATTCAAGTGTCCATTAGTGTCTTTGTTGCTCCTTATTAACCAGACAACTTTTAATTTTGAAATTCAAATTTGCAACTTGCACCACACGAAAGAGCGCAGTTTTCACTCATTGGAAATTTGAGGCTTCGAGATTCTATGTAGCATCCTGCAAGTACCCTGGGGCCGATTGTATAGAGGTTGTGTTAACCACGTTTTTACTGCGATTTTGATTTTTGAGCTTAAAAGGCAGTGGACTGCTAAATGCGCGATTATGGTTGGTTCCTGTTTGTAATCGTACTTAACTATAGTTAACTGCAAGTACGTTTTTGTACTACCGCCCCAACAACCTGGCCCCAAAGAACATCGACTAGACTTCAAGTTGCTTCAAAAAACTATGTTTGAATGTTCGTTTGGTAGTTCCGAATATTTGATTGAAATTTGGCAAGACATTGTTTTGAAGCTTCAAATGCAATTTGACTTCTCAGAATTATTGCCACGGTAACTAAACTCTATGGAATGTCAGCTGGATGGCAGGTTCAGTTAATAATAGTCAGGCCAAATTCAGCATTGTATAATCTATTTTTAGCCTGAATTATCAAGAGGAGAAATACAAAGCATGAATGTGCAATCTGTTCAAGGCCAAATACTACGGGGCGCATTAGTTTCAGACGAATATTACTCAATGGCGTTGCAGTGAACGTTAGTTTGACAGTTCGCCCGAAGTGCGATACAATTTGGTTATCAAACAAGTTAAACGATGAACACGTTCGCCGCAATAGAGACCTCTTAATATGCCTCCGATAACAGTCGCATCTCAGTGCGCGGAGTGTTGATGCAGAAATACATTCGTTTGAATCGAAAAAATGGGTCCTTTAGGGTTAACGAAAACATGCATAATCTGCAGATAAACTCGCCCAGCTTGAGTTTGCAGGCGAGCGGAAAACGTCTCTCGCACACTGAATGCACAATAGTTTTGGATGTTATAAATGTGAGTACTCATACCAGTTTAAAAAAGCCTACACAAGCTTTGGGTTATGTGTACAGATATCATTGCTAGAAGTTTCAAGCGATCTAAACGTCATGTATATTGTTCTCAGCTTGTTTCGTCTGTGGCATCGCTGAAGAACGTCACATGTAACAGTTCACGCAGGCATGTTTGATAACCGGAAACTAAACACAACGAAACAAATACGTTTCACAAAGAAACTACTTGATTTAAAGGGCACTTACAACAGCGGCGATAGATCACAATAAGTAAAATAAGAGCCCCGCCTCATCCACCCTGCTGGGCCACACTTATACATTGAGTATATTAACTGCGCTATTGGTTACCTCCGCTGCAAAGCAGCAAGGATACTGTGTAATAAAGTGTGCCACGATGCCCGAGAAAGAAGATATAATACAAATCCGTAAAGAAGATCAAGAAAAAACGGACAACAAGCCGAAGCAAAAGAAACGAAGAAGAAAGCGAATGTTAACGGGAATCAGTAAACAGCGAAGATTGGCAAACGAGCGTGAACGCAGAAGGCTTCAGGTGGTTAATACAGCTTTTGCCAGTTTAAAAAACGTTTTACCTCTGTCGTCTGTCGATCAAAAAATATCGCGGATTGAGATAGTTCGCTTGGCTTCGAGGCACATTGCATCCCTCATGCAATTACTACAGCATGGTGAAGACTTGCAAGGCGTGGAAGACGAGCAATTCTGCTGCGAGGATCGGGTTTCTAGTGATGACGAACTCATTGAAAAGCATGCAGAATCGGACGGATGCGACGAATCTGATAGTTTAATGTTGTAACATTGCCGTCGCATGCTTGGTAAGTAAGCGTTAATGCAACATTCTCGTTACAGTATGTAAATTGTCCGCCAGTTTCACGTGTCTTCACGAACTTTTTGCCCCAGTTCACGGAAGCAGTTCTTCATTGACAAGTTTCTTGCTCAAGAAGTGTCGAGTCAAACCGTACTATCTGTGGACAAGTTTTATCACAACGAGTAAACGCATGAGAAAGTTATATTGTTTGGAAGCCAATTTGTTTTTTATTGAAATTCCTTGTTTATAAAACAAACTTGATTGTTTATTCCGCAGTGGTACTTGGATATAAGCGAGGCGATTTTGTGGATTTTCCTACCGATAACTCTTAACATCGTTAAAGTTTGGTAGAAACCATGCGCTGACTTTGAAAGTCAGTTACTTTGAAAATAAATGCGTTGAAACTTGAAAGATTTATTGTTAAGAGAACAGTGGCAGTTACTTACTTATTTTACACAGGTAAGTGAAATTTAATCTATACAAGAGGAAAATGTGATATTTTTTCCTCTTTTCAGACATACATTCTTCATGATGCCGAAGTGGTGAACCTTATTGGCTGCTGTAAGCCGAGCCAGTGTGTGAGTGATATGCGGGATTGAGCTCAGTGTTCAAAAGTTCACACGCGGGTGGCAGCTCCTCTTTGGTCTATTGCATACAGATGCTAACTCACAGATTGTTGCTGCGTACAATATAGTTTTCGATTTATCAGTTGTGAGAAGACTCTTTGAACTTTCATATTCCACAGCATGAGACCGGTCAAGAAAATTTCTTCAAAACTAAGCTACGAGATATATGTAAGAAGCTTTGCTTGGATACAAACGTTTCCATCAGTTGGCTAATGAACTATGGCACTTTCTAGTCCAATGGGACTATTAGACAGAAATACAATAAATGTCGCCTGACTAATTTCTTGTCTCAGTGCGCTTTTTTTTTGAAAAACTCGTCGTTGCAATAAAACAACTTTTCAAACAAAGATGGGAGTGGCTTAATAATTTGGGTATGAATGATTTCTTCGAAGAAGTTTGATCTGTTATTTACTTAATAAAAAATACAAATGCTGTACACAATGTCAATAGCAGAAATCTTCATTAAAGAAGGAACAAAAATAGGCCTGTAAGGATTCAAAAAAGCCCTAGCTATAAACTGTACATATATTTTAAAAAAAGAAGTATATTTAAAGTCTGTGTCTCATATATGGCCGATCTTATGCGACGTTCCTGCAACTGTTGTTCATGATTATCGAAGGAGAAAATTATTGGAGCTGGACAATTTAGACCTCATGCATCACGAATCAAGGACAATGAACGTCGCCGACCGTCGGCGACATATGAGAACCAGGCTTAATGAGACACACGTACATATCTATTAGTAATATTGTATAGTCAATCGTGTAATTTAAGTGTAAGGTATAATTTGGAAAACAGTTCAGAGGGTTTTGGAAGCGTTTGACTTAGTGCGAAGTCATTTCTAATAGGCTCCGTTTCTTTCACGGTATTTTTTTAACTGTAATAACCGTAATGTAAACAGATGTAATGCATTAAATTTTTAGCTAGTGAAGATCATTAGATCAGCAAAAGAAACACCATTCAAACTAATTACGATTTGCGTTGTATAGCAATACAGATTTATGTCTGCCTCGACCCCATAGTGAATTTTTAAAGAAAAGTTTCCAATATAGCGGTGCCAAACTATGGAATCATCTTTTTGAGGATTTTAAAATGTCTGAAACTGTTTCATCTTTCAAACTACGAAGGTACGAAAGATGTAGACATCTTGGGATTGCACCTTTGTTTCATTTTATTACTTTCTGTTGTGTGTTATATCCCAGTTTGGTTTGTATTAATCTGCGATTAAAATGTATAGTTAGATTAGTATATAGTTTTATTTGTAAATAGTCATATTTGTATATAGTTATTGTGTGACGCCCCTGGTGGAAAGCAGCTTTAGTTGATCAAGCGTGGTTACATAAAGTCTAAATAAAAATAATAATAGATAAAAACATCAGAATCAAAATATTGGCAAAAATAAAAACTATAAGCTGTATTTGTTTTCAGCACACAATAGTAATCCAATTGTATATAGCTTTTAAATGATCTAACTACCGAAATTTAAACATTGACCTACCGCGGTGGGTTGAATTTATAAATATTAACTTATGCAACAGTGTAGTAGCACTATTTGCATGGAGCTGTTAAGCCCCGAAGACATACAACGTTTTCCCTTGACAACGTGTTCTCGACAATTTTTATTTGCTCTTGGAGTGCTACAAAAGTTGACTATTTTCTTTTTGACAAGGAAGCAAACAGTTTGTTCAAAAGTTAGTCATACCAGCTGAATTACACATTTGACCCTTGCGTATTTGTACGGCCGTCATGGTAAACTTGTTTTCACGGCCCACACGAACAAGTGAACTCGTCAAGAATGGCGTAAAGAAAGAAAGGTTTGTCTGCACACCGTAATGATTTCACAGTTTTAAAATTTTGTTCACTGCAAGTGAGGTTATAGGTGAACTGGTACGGTTCCTGTACGTATGTGATCGTCATGGAGTGAAAACCTGAGATGAATTGTGACACCTGCTAAGATCTTATACCCTTGCGCATGCTCTACGGGAAACGGATGACGAACAATTTAGGCCACCTGGGTACCGATTTAATAGGCGCCGAATAGAAAGCACGACAACGCTTTTAATCAAGTTCACAGTATTGATTGTTGTTTGAATCGGAAATAATTTGAGCTAACTGAGTTTAATTGACCATGCACGCATGTCTCTAACATTCACTTCACACAACTTGGCATGATCGGTTATTTATAGCAATAATGTACCAAATAAACTGAATTACACATATACAATTTACATGCATTTACCAATCTTTATCCTGGTTTTCAACTGCCATGAAAATAAGAAGTAACGTTATCACCACAGCTAGAAACCACGTTTGTAAAGGAATAAAATCGCAGAGTTTTCTTGAGAAATGTTGTAAAATGCAAAGAACATTTAGTTCTGCAAACCTTGCAAATTTTGTAGTTGCGGCTATCGTACCCACGTTTGGGTCGTTCTTGGCTCAAAAATCAGAATAATTCCGATCATAATACAAAAATACAAAAGTTGGAAGCCTCTCGGGGCATTTTTCCGCATTTTTGACGATATTTTGGAACCAAACTTTGCAGCTTTACTGTATTTTTACGCTCTTAATTGTACAGTTGCAGTGATGAATTTACTTCCCTTTGTCAAGATTGAGAGTTAGTTGGTCAAATGGATTTAAGTTTTCGTTCATAGTAAGATCATAGCAATAAAAAGTCTATCAAGAAAATATAATATTTTAGCAATTGTTTTTTTTTCAAGTCATTGACATTGTGTAAGATAGTTGAAAAGAAACTGGTTATCCGTTAAGGTTGACGAACACGCAGATTAAAACAACGAATGTGTTCCAAAATACATAGGTTAATTGCACGTAGCTTTAGAGTACAGTCTACAGAAGGAGGTAGTATTCACTATATGTATCTGCCATAATACCTATCTTAAATTCTCTGCCAGTATTGCTTCACAAGAACGAGTCAAAATTTACAAAC